>JAJDFG010000086.1:2125000-2142500 GCA_021039105.1 Scomber colias
CAGTAATATGTCACGTCTAACTTATAACTATTAGTCCTTTAAAGTGTTTGTTTCATATTTGTAGTTTTTGTTGGCTAGAGTCATGTGACATCTGCTTGGATCTTTGGATAGTGGGTCAAATTAACCCTTTCATAAAATTCAGGGTCAAATTTGATTTACATTTGAAAGCAGTAAGTACTTTTTTTTTCTTCTGATGTGACCCAGAAATTAGAAAAATAATATATATACATAGAAATATTTCAACTTTTTAGAAACATTTTTGTGCAGCTGTGGAGTGTTTGACACGTCCAAAAGAATATTAAATATCAACTACACCTCGACCGATACTGGATTTTTGGAGCCGATACAGATATTAGGGAGTAAAAAAGTTCTGATATCGGTATATTGGCCAATGAACTTACATGATTCATTGGCCAAACACTTTTTTGTTTGTTTGTAATGATACCTCAAATGTGGTTACTAGGTCAGAGGTCATGATATTTTACTGTTAAAAATTGACATCAGTGCACAGGAACAGTAAACTTCACTGGGAATTTAATCATTATAAATAACTATGAATAAAAAAAACTGCCAAAAAACCATCTGTACGTTTATAGTAACTTATATAAATAAAAGTATATAACTAAGAGTTAAGAAAAAGGAACAAACACACAGAAAATACAGCCTAAATTTAAAATATATCGGTACAGATCAGCTAATACCGATATATATCTGTGATAGGCTGATGGATAACAATTCAGATAATCGATTTTATAGTTTAAGTCGACAGCTGATCCATTTATACAAAGTTCTGCATGTTTGTGCTTCAAGTTATTTGCTCAAAAGAAGATCTGTGATTAGGTTTTCATATGCATACTTTTTATACATTTGTGTCTCAAGCTTCGTTTATTTCTGGCAAATGTGGATGTCACTTTCTAGATGTGAAAATATAAATTAAAAGGACAGTATTTTATTATTATTGTTGTCATTTCCAGTGGTGTTATGGCCCAAAGTCCTTGTGTGTGTGTGTGTGTGTGTGTGTGTGTGTGTGTGTGTGTGTGTGTGTGTGTGTGTGTGTGTGTGTGTGTGTGTGTGTGTGTGTGTGTGTGTGTGTGTGTGTGTAAAAAGGGGTGATTTCATCTCCACTTCAGTGTTTGGATGTTGGGGGTAATTTGATGGATCAAAGATTGCGTTGCCATAGTGACTTAGACCAGAGGGAATCTCGGGTCTCCCTCCTTATTGTGTGTTTGTGTTTGTGTGTGTGTGTGTGTGTGTGTGTGAGAGAGAGATAGTATGTTATATTTGTTTGTATTTCAGTGTTTTCTTCTTCTCTTCTTTCAGTGCCTGATGACCTCAGTCCAGAAGAGAGACAAGAACTGGAGAGCATCCGCCGCAGAAAACAAGAGCTACTGGAGGACATACAAGTGAGAACGCACACATACACACACACACACACACACACACACACACACACCTCTTCAAGGCCCTCAGTCATTTTTTATTCATTTAATCAATTTGTTTAAGTTTAAAGAAGAAACCCCTCTCTGACTTCATCTGGAGTTCAGTCTCATGGTCTTCAGTCTGTTTTCTGTCCTCCTGATTACGGCACAGTCTCTGCTGGACCGCCATGAAAGGGAGTTTGTTTTTTATCCCCGCTGTGAACCTTGTGAATGTCTGGACCGTCGTACATCTGTCTCTGTCTGGAACATTTAACTTTTATTTTGAAAAACAACAAAAACCATTTGAATCCTTTCACACCGACTGCGTTGTTTTTGTTTTTCACGCACATGATTCAGGTGGTTCTTTCTTTTCTCTCTCTCTCTCTCTCTCTCTCTATCTCTCTGTGTCCTTGGTTAGGTTTGTTCCTCCATGTCTAGACCAGTGTGCCTTGGGAGGTGTGTGTGTGTGTGTGTGTGTGTGTGTGTGTGTGTGTGTGTGTGTGTGTGTGTGTGTGTGTGTGTGTGTGTGTGTGTGTGTGTGTGTGTGTGTATGTATGTATGTGTGTGTGTGTGTAGGGGGTACAGGGGTATGACCACCGAAGCGTTACTGTAGGCATTCAAGACAGATGATCCTCCATGTGTGGGGGTGCATTTGTCCGAGGGGGGTTGAACCTCATATATATATATATATAAATATATACAGTATATATGTGTGTGTGTGTCCTCTGTCTGTCTCTGCCTGGAGGGACAGTTTAACCCACTGCCTCAGTTCTACCCCTGCAACCCTAAATAAATTAGCGGGACTGTCTGTGTCAGCTCTTAATTAGGGTAAATTTGTTTTGGCACGACGAGGCAGCAGTGACGAGGAAAAAAAAAAAGCCTGATAATTAAATATTTATCTTTAGATGTAACATTAAATAAAAATGCAGAGAGAAATAAATCATAAAAACGATCTAAAAGCACAAACGGATAAAAACAGGAAGTAATTCTTTTTGATCTTGGGTATGAAAAAGTTTTTAATAATGTGTTACATGTTTTGGTTTGTAGGGTTTGACACATATAACAGATTAATGATACTGAATATTAGATTAGATGTACTGTATGAAGCCCCATAAAATAACCAGACATGACAAAAAAAGACAAACAAAGCCAGGATCAAACACTTTATGGGTTTATTTTTAAAATAGTACATAATCAGTACAAAATAAATAAATCAATTCACAACATTTACAAAAATTTGGAGTATGTACTTTGTCATCAGAGCATTTTAGAGCTTCATTTTATATCAGGAGAAAAGTTAAGATATGGATAAATGATGTCTTACTTAACCACAAGGCAGTAAAAACTCATTAAAGTGCAAACATAGAGTTAATAAAGAACACAAAACAGCCAAAAGAAATAAAAATAACCCTGAAGGTCACTCAATACTCCAGCATGTCAGTGAAAAGCTTCACCGCAGCAGCACAAAGGATCATCTCAGAGCAGCTGGGCACTAAAAACCACTCCTGAGTTCTTCTTCATGTTTCAAAATGATCCTCAACGACCTCTGAGGTTGAACCGTTGATAGAGGAGTCTGTCCTCCTCTGTAATGTTCCCCACAACAAAGGACTCTGGCTATGATGCTCTGGTTAAAAAAACACACACACACACACACATAAGAGAAAGAAGAAGAAGTAGTTCTCTATTTACATCAAAGGGTTTTAGTTTCATTCATTTTTCACCAGAAAACCAAAACAAGCTGGACTTTTTCAATGAGCGTGTTTTTTCCTTCCAGTTCCTTTTTATAATCCAGAAGGGACAATCCCCATCTCCTCCTCCTCCTCATCATCAACACAAACAGGAGCCACTTCCTCTCTTTTCCTCCTAAAAGTCAATAATCACCTTTAGTTTTACTGATATTTAGGTTTAACCCTTTACATACTGTTCATATCCTGACTCTTCACCAATTCACATTCATAAATTCCCCATCGATTATTAATACCTGTTACAATAAAATACATTCACAATCATTATATAGAACATTTAGTAGAATATGCAGATTTTAAAAAAGTAAATACAGGTCCAGCTTGTACATTTGTATATATAAAAATGTTTCAGCTGCACAAAATATTAAACTTTATGCTTTTATTTCTATTTTTGGGAACAGTGGGTCACATTAGGAAAAGTCTGGCTAATAGAAATGTTTTATAGGGTGTTTTTACAGCTGTCAATTGTTTAAAAAAAAGGGTCAAATTTGACTCTGAACAGTATGTAAGGGTTAAATAATTGAATTAATTGAAGTGTTGACCTCCTCTCTGTTAGATAAATCATTTCTTTTTAATATCAGCCGACCAAAGAAATCTTTATTTATAATAATATAATAACACCAAATCACCACAAACATGATCCCAAGGCACTTTATATATAAAATACTTTACATAAAAACAGGAAGATGACTGTGCCTACGATCAGGAGTTTACAAAGTGAATAAATATGGAGATAAAATGGATCTGTTCCTTTAGTTAGTAAAGATATCGTCTTAAACTTGGTTATTAAGTCTAACGATCCATCTCCTCACTACGGCAGAACTAATGATTTCAGACTCTGCTGTCAGTGTTTTAACCATGAACAGACATTTGAATGTGTTCATCTAATCAACGTGAACACATATTTTTAAAGAAGCTTCTCAAACTCATGTAGAGATGCTCCTCCTCACACAGGAGGAGTGTGAGGAGGTGGAGAGCAGTGAGGATGCAGCGCTCAGCGTTGTAAACAGACTGAAACAGCACCAAATGTTTACATGGATCACATACAGTGAGAGATGGAGAGCGACTATAAAACCACTACTGTGCCTCATTAATTTAATATCACATAACATGAAGTCAGTTTTAGTTTTAAAGTTCAATTTCACAAATCATAAATCTGCCTCAGGGAACTTTAAAAACCCTCTGTCCATTTAGATACTCTATTATCATCATCCACCTCTGAAACCAACAACTATGTTCATCATTTGTTGGTTTATTATTTATATGAATCATTGTTAAGTTGATTGTTTCGTTAAATCACGAGTCTAAAACCCAAAATATTCAATTTACAATCATAGAAATCAAGAAAAAAGCAACAAAATTTCACATTTGAGAAAGTGGAGCCATGATGTCAGATAAACAACTTAAACTAATGATTTATATATTATCAAAATTGCAGTTGACTAATTTTCTATCAACTAATCAATTCATTGATTGATCGTTTTAGCATGAGTGGAGTTGATCCAGCTGACCAGTTAAACAGAAACAACCTGAAAGCTGTTTAGTTCTCCAGCTGTGAGTTTCCCTCCAGTCTCTGGATGAGCTTCAGAAACTGATAAAGTACTTTTTTATTCTTCTGGTTTCACTGGAAAGTTTCTAATATGTCGTGTTTTCATTCTTTAAACGTTTTCCTGAATTTCTGACGGCAAATTCTTTAAAATAAGAAATGTTCAACGACCTTCAAAAACCTTTTAACTTGACCTTCGTCTCCAGTTTGCTACCAACCGTTAAATAATGTCTTAACAATTAATCCTCAGTCAGCAAGGTGAGCATCCAAAACACACACAAAGAGAAAACACACACACACACACACACACACACAGACACACACACACACACACACACACACAGAACCCCCCCTCTGGGCAGCGTCGCTGTGTAAATAGATTGATGGAGTTTATTACTCAGGTCGACTCCCGCTCGCCGCTTCTTTCCTCGAAGCGCCGCCCTGTCTCACCCTCTGGGGGGCTGATGGGTAATGAGCCGTGAAATATTCCGGTAATGGAGACAGAGGACGCTGTTCGTTTACAAGGGGAGGGGGGGGGTGTAACCATGGATACACTCATAGAGGAATCCAGACAACCGAAGTTATTTACCTTTTAGACGCAGCCTGCTGTACACACTCACTGAGAGGTTGGCACATTCAGTGGAGAAAATGATATCTCAGTTATATCTGAGGCTTTGTCCTTTACTTTCTTCCTTTCTTTCTTTTCTATAAATATCTCCGGTGTTATATTCTCAGAGTTTCTCCATCTGTTTCTCTCCTGTGTTGGACATTCTTTTCTCCCACAACCTTCTAGCCATGAGCTCAACCGAGCCGCTCCGCTAAGCCAGTCAAAAGTCTTTGATCCTGCATGTTCCCGTCTCCAAACCAGTGTGACACTCACACACAGACTGGGGAGGGAGGAAGAGGAGGAAGAGGAGGATGAGGAGGAGGAGAAGGAGGAGAAGGGGGGGTGGGGCTGATAAATCTGGGTCAGGAGTGGGGAGAGACAGGGTGGTCAGCTCTGACCCCAGAACAGGTGCTCCAGCTCCCAGAGAGGATTTTCAGCAGAGTGCGGCTGTTGGGAATAACTCCTGCCGAGAGGAAGAATGAGTCAACGTCTGCACCTTTTCAGGGTTTTACTGGGTCAACTACTTCTTCTGCTTCATGATAATAACAAAAGCACTTTTCAAAATAACATTACAAACAGGGTGCCCCAATTAGGTTTTGATATTGAAGGTCTAAAAATGGATTACAATGTCTGGAGTTGTAGGAGTTAAGGCATTAAATTTGATTTGAGCGTGATTATATTTGTTCACTTTATGTTATTTATCATTATTTTCTGATTATTTTACATAACCAACCAATATACAGCAGTTAGAACTATAATGAAACTAATCATTAGTTGCAGTCCTATATGAGCTCCACTACTACAGTAAAATCCTGCTTTTGCATTATTATGTGTCTCAGCTATGGTATTATGTTTTCCTTAAAGAGGTATTAAATTAAAAAGGTCTTAAAAGTGATTTAATTTGTTCTTTAAAAAAATGAAATAAAATCAAATAAAACATAGAAAGGGCAAAATGTATAGTTATGATAAAAAAGTACAGGAAATCAAGATCATAAAATAGACAATACCATGAAATAGAGATCAAATATAGAAAAACCAAAAATGATAAAAACAAGATGAAGAATACATTCAGTAAAAACTACAAGTGAGTCTGAAGAAGTGATTTTAAAAAGATGAAAGTGACTCGTCTGGATGTTTGTTAGTCAGTCGTATCTGGAACAGAAAACCACTGAAGACGCTTCATGGTGCTGACGGTAAGATCAAAGCGTGTCTGGAGGTTTCTGTAAAAAGGTCAAACAGCATCACACTGACATCACATGTACGTTTTCATCTGTCCTCGTTCCCCTTTTCTTACTTTCTGTGTTCACGGCTGAAAAGATGCACATCTAACTGTATTTCCTTCTCTTTTTTTTTCTTCTTCTTCTTCTTCTTCTCTCCCTCCCTCCTCCTCCTCCTCCTCCTCCTCCTCCTCCTCCTCCTCCTCCTCTCTCTTGTCTGCTCTCAGAGGCTGAAGGATGAGATAGCAGAGGTGACCAGTGAGATTGAAAACCTGGGCCTGACTGAAGAGAGGTAAAGTATCTCTCAACAACTGTTCCTGTGCCCCGGTGCGTGGGCAGCTCTGGTCCTCTCAGCCTCGTTCATGTGGATCTGCCGCACAGATGCATGATGGGATACAGGGCTGCAAAAACAAACCTTTTTAATTACTTCTCAATTGTTGTCTGTAAAAATTAGCAAAAAGAAACATTTTTAAAGAGATGTATTTGTCCCACCAACTAAGAGATATTCAGTAGAAAATACTTTAAACACAAGATCCACTTATTGAGTTATTGCCTGAGCTTTCAACCCAATCAAAAGCTTCACTCTCTTTAACTGAAGGCTGTTTGATATGCGGATAGGCGGTTGAAAATGAATCTCAGTCTTTTTGTTTATGATGTTATGAAACAGATAAAAGCAGCACATCCTCACATTTTTTAGGAACCACTGGAATATTTGGCATTTTGTTTCATAAATAAACGATTATCAAATTGCTGTCCGTCCTTTTCCTGTTGACTCTGCTCAGCATCAGCGGGTCTGACGGTGATTAAACCACTTAAAGTTCTTTACAGAGCTCTTTTCCTGTTTCTTTTTTGTAGGAAAAGCATGCAGAGGAATAAACAGATGGCTATGGGCCGAAAGAAGTTCAACATGGACCCCAAGAAGGTGAGAAACACGCAGCTAGTTAGCTTAGCATGAAGACTGGAAACATGGAACTAGCTGGTTAAATTAAATGTCAAACTATTTTGGTGAAAGTGAATATTTTTACAAGTTTAAAGTGATGAAGCAGAACTCTGTGTTTGTTTGTCTCGCTGGATAAAGACTTCACTTGTTCTCATATTTGGTGAATATTCTGACTACCAGACTGTGACGTGAGTTCTCATTTTACTGCTTTTCCTCCTCAGGGGATCCGATTCTTGATTGACAGCTCGCTGCTGAAAAACACGAGCGACGACATCGCCCAGTTCCTCTACAAGGGGGAGGGGCTTAATAAAACGGCTATTGGCGACTACCTGGGGGAGAGGTGAGTGAGACTAACGATGAAGTAACGATGATGGACCCAAAAAGTTCTCAAAATAGGATGATCCTCATATTTTTCTATCTGTGGACTTTTTCCAGCATTGAGGTCAAATCAGGCTTCATCAATAATTCAGTACAAACTGAATATGTAGCTTAACAGATCATCCAATAATCTGCTTTTATCTGATCCGTCACATCTCGTCTCTCTCTTTTTGTTGCCAACTCAGTGAGCTGCGTTCACATCTTGATCCCGTTTGTTGTCTTTCCTCCCCCCGTTTGTGCTGTGTTTGTATGCGTGTGCGTTTGTGTGGGTCTGTTTGTATGTGTGTGTATGTGTGTGTGTGTCGTGTGGGTTTTGTGTTTGTTTGTGTATGTGTCGTGCAGAGATGACTTCAACATCGAGGTTCTTCACGCCTTCCTGCAGTTACACGAGTTCACCGACTTGAACCTGGTTCAGGCCCTCAGGCAGTTCCTGTGGAGCTTCAGGCTGCCTGGTGAGGCTCAGAAGATCGACCGCATGATGGAGGCGTTCGCCCAGCGCTACTGTCGCTGTAACCCCGGGGTGTTTCAGAGCACAGGTACGTGTGTGTGTGTGTGTGTGTGTGTGTGTAAAAGCTTCCACACAAAGAACATGGTATTTTTATTTTTTAAAGAAGGTCAAATACAGCACCTCCTGAAATGTTCTTCTCACGTCATGTTTTAGCATTTTTAAAAATGTACAGACTTGACACAATACATTGCGCGCAGGTGGTCGAGTGGTTAGAGCGCATGCCATATACGCAGCCGACCCCGGTTCAAATCCCGATCGGAGGTCCTTTGCTGCATGTCACCCCCCCCTCTCTCTCCCATGTTTCCTGTCTGTCTACTGCTAAATAAAGGCGTCTATGCAACAAAAAAACCAAAAAAACAATACATTACAGATAATTTGCTGTGATGTAAAACATCCGTTTTAAACTTAAGTCAGAGGAGACCTCCCTCCACTAAAGTGTCAAAAATACACAATATTTCTCTTTCATCTGCTAAAATATTTATCAAAGAGCAAATCTGGAGTCTGAGGGAACTTTTACTAAAAGAAAGCAGGGAACAAGAGCAAAGTAAAGACAAAGGAAAACAGACTTCAGCAGTCTAGTCCACCCTGAGGGTTACATGGGGGGGGGGGGGGGGGGCTACAAACTAGGGCAAGATGCCTTCTTTGTGTGATATCTGATATTGAATGGGATATAGTCACAGTAGTCTTCACTCAGTCTCTCCATCGGTGTAACTTTAAATATCCCCCCCCTCCATAGATCCACAGTCGGAGGCATCAGCTTCATCCTCTGACATAAAATACGTCTCTTTACCAAAAGTAGAAGTTTGAGCTAAAGTTTTACCTTCATATATACGCCGTAGACAAGTCCTCATCCTAATAAAATGTTATGAAGGAGCAAATCTCATTGTTTGTGCTTTTATTTCAATTATTTAATCCCATGGAAACGGACACATTGTGTTTTGCAGATACCTGTTATGTGTTGTCGTTCGCTGTCATCATGCTGAACACTAGTTTACACAACCCCAACGTGAAGGACAAACCCACTGTTCAGAGATTTACAGCGATGAACAGAGGCATCAATGATGGAGGAGACCTGCCAGAGGACCTGCTCAGGGTGACTTTATTTTACTTTTAACACTTCCACTGACTGAGGCTTCATTTTAAAATAAGTAACACAAAAAAATAGTTTTGTATTTTCCTCAAATCAACAATTTTCCTGCTGAAGTCCAGGTTTGACTGCTTCACAAATATCCTGCCGATATTCACACCAGGACCCAAAAATCTATATGATAACATTTCTAACTCCCTTCTTCTCTGTGTAGAATCTGTACGACAGCATCAAGAATGAACCCTTTAAGATCCCGGAGGACGACGGGAACGACCTCACACACACCTTCTTCAACCCCGACAGAGAGGGGTGGCTACTCAAACTAGGTACGTTACTATGGTGACAAATAAATGTTTAAATTCATTCAGTTTGGATCCATCACCAAGCCTCTGTTGGTCAGTGTGAGCTGGATCGCCCTCTTGTGGACCAGATTTGTAACAACATCTTTTAACAGAAGGGAGACAGACTGTAGTTTTGGACACTTTTTGTACTCATAACTTTTTCATGTTGTGGATTTGAGTTTCATGCACTTTGTTATGTGATGTAAAATTCAGTCTTTTGACATTTTTCTTCTCTTGTTTCATGTTTTTACTTCAGGAGGTATGTATCTTAAAAAGCTCAAACTCGCCAGCTTCAATGCACTGCTTTGCCCCCTTGCCTTTTACCCCATCCCTCCCTCACTCTCCCTCACTGGCTGTGTACATATTAGGTTTTTTTTTGCATATTTTACATCCAGATTTCATCAAGAATTTAAAACAATTCATTTCTGCGCTGTTGAGCACTAAAATAAAAATAGCCGTTCCACATCTGCTTCTGACTGCTGGACCCCACTGACCTGAGATTTTAACCTCAGCTTCCATCGCTGCAATCATTAGGCTTTATTAAACCTGCTGATCAGTGTGCTGCTGAGTGTCGCCGTCATAATATGAATGAAATCCAGCTTATCTTCCAGCTCCAATTCAAGTTTTCTGTTTTTCACTTTACTATCATCCCTCATCTGTGATTTCTCCTCAGGTGGACGAGTTAAGACCTGGAAGAGACGCTGGTTTATTCTCACAGATAACTGCCTTTACTACTTTGAATACACAACTGTAAGTAATTCCTATTTTGGCTGCATAAATATCCTCAAATACCGCGTATGTAAGCTCACAGAGGTTATACTTAAGAGCTCTTACACTGTCACTTATCTCCTCTCTGCTGTGTTTATAAGGATAAAGAACCCAGAGGGATTATTCCACTGGAAAATCTGAGTATCAGAGAAGTTGATGACTCCAAGAAACCGGTAAACTCCTGCTCTCTTATCTCTCCATCGCTTTCCATCAGCCCATTAACTGCTGCCGCCGTTTTTCTCTCCATGAGAGGCTATTAGCTCGAGTGTGAAGTAGGAAAAGAGATTGAAATGACAGATTTTGATCAACATCCAAAACCTCTCAGTAACTGACAGTAAATGAGAAAGTGCTGCAAGCATAAATATCCAAAAAAGGTAATAAAAAAAAACTAAATTGAGAAAAATCTGATAAATAAATAAAGCAAGAAGTATTAATGTCTTAAAAATATGTTAGTTATGTTAAAATGTGTCACCTTTATCTTCTATTAAGAGATTCTCTGGATCTGGTGCTTATTGTGGTTCAATTTCAGCAGCAGCTTCTTCTCCACCACAACGAAAGGAAAAGATTTATTCTCTGCAGCCTGAAACACTTTGCTTGTTTTTCTTCACACATTTCTGTAGTTTCCCCTTTGACTCATCTCCATCCTGCTTCTCTCTCCCTCCACCAGAACTGCTTTGAGCTCTTCATCCCGGACCACAGAGATCAGGTGATCAAAGCTTGTAAGACGGAGGCGGACGGCCGCGTCGTCGAGGGCAACCACACTTTTTACAGAATCTCCGCCCCGACCGCAGAGGAGAAAGAGGAGTGGATCAACAGCATCAAGTGAGTCACTTTCGAAACCTGTTCTTTTTTTTTTTTTTTTTTTTTTTAAATCCGATCTGTCTAACCCTCCTTCATGTGTCTCACCTGCAGAGCGGCCATAAGCAAAGATCCGTTCTACGAGATGCTGGCTGCTCGGAAGAAGAAGGTCTCCTCTCTGAAGGGTCTGTAGAGCCGCTGAGGACTGAACGTTAAAAAAAAAAAAAAACAAGAAGAAGAAGAAGAAGCACAGGTTTGATTTCTAAATGCAGAACTGGACGTGGACCTGATAGTCCTCCTGCTGCAGCGACACACGGACCTGACAGAGGATTCAGCTTTTGAACTCTTTCACCTTCAGCACCCTCACTCCTTTCTTCACAGGTTTAACTCAGCGTTGAACCATTCAATCATAAACCTCTTTTTTTTTATGTTATTTAAATCCTCGAACATCCTTTCCAAAAAAATCTGCCAGACTGTAACCATGACGATCCCATTCTCCTTAAACTCTGCTGTAATGACTGATTCACCTCTCGGCCTCCTCACACGTAGACCCCACTCTCTCTGTTTTCTGTCAGCTTCTCCCGGAGAGGAGCAGAACGAAGACGTAGGTTAACGTGAAACGACACTCACCGAATCATAAATCATTTGTGTTTATAGTCACACGAGAACCGAGAGAAAGAAACCGAACATTTAAACGTGGAAGGAGTCGAGATAAAATGCTGGACAGTTACTGGAAGAATCACATTACACACATTAATGGGATTCAGATACTTTTATGTTACACGTTAAGTTAGTTTACAAACATTTATTTTAATCAGTTGACGTAAACATAAACTCTTCATGAAGATATTTACTGGAATAAACGCCCTTCAGGTCAGGATTCAGTCTCATTTGCCACATAAACACTTTTTTTTCTACTGCTGTTGATCTTTTGTCAAAGCACTGTTTATGGAAATGAAGGCAATGCATAGCTAAATATTTATTTATCCAGATTTCTTGTAATTTATTGTTTTCAGTTTTGTCTCATTAAAAGTTTGAAAAGGAATATCACTCATTTGACTTTTGACAGGAAACAAAAACACCCAAAACATCTGTTAGTCGTTTACTGTGTTGATATTGTGACTTAATGGATGAAACTAAGCGAGTAGTTTGTTAGATATGGTGAAAAATATCTGACCACAGACTTCTAATCTGGTTTTTAGGTTTTTTTTAATATTCTCTGAATCTAATTTTAAGTTAAATTTATTGAACACACTGAAATGTTACCACAGCTGTGAAGTAGTGACACATTTAAAGAAAAGGGGAAAAACTGGGTATATAAATCTTTTTATTTAGTCCTGAATCTTTACAGCACTGATACAGCCAAGATGTTTTCTCACCATCTTTCCCACGCATGTATTTCCTGCTCATTATCAACGGTACATCTAATCATTTCAAGAGTTTCGAGAGCCGATTGCTCTGTTGTCAGATTTTTCAGCTCAACGAGGAGTTGAAAGCTTTACGCTGGAGGCACAGCAGGGAGATTCCCCCTCCAGGAAAAAAAAAAAAAAAAAAAACAGTCTTGTGACTTTAACTGCTTTAACAGATAACAGCAACGCGTCCAGAGTAAGACTGATGTATTCAACATGCTGACGTGTCGCAACCCACACGAAATATTTCAGTGTGTGTTTCATAAAGACTGAAAGAAAGCAGTTCAGAAATGATTAAAAGCCTAAAATCAGATTTGAAAACCAAATATTTAACGTTAGTATCAGTAAGATTATCTTCACATTTGCTTGGCTACGTCTCTTAATCTCAAATCAAGTTTATCTTTTCTTCCAGTGAAAGGTAAAGTAGAAGATAAACTGTAACTTTTGCTTAAACCTGCAGTAACAAGTTTTTTTGTGGCCATTTGCGGGAAACAGAAGCAAACTGATCTGTGACTCACCTTAAAGTGGTGAACTCAGTGTATCAGGAAACTGTTTCATATTTACACATCCAGCAGATATGAATGCTATTATCATTCATTTAAGGCTTGTGTTTCTGTCCTCTTGATAAATTAAGTCCATTAATCAGACTCCTTTGAGCTCAGTTTGGATTTCAGCCAGTTACTGACGTCATCTGACTCCTGTTTGATGCTGAGCAGGTCATGTTCAGTCAGTTTTTTAAAAGCTTTTTCTCTACAAACAGCCACCTGATGCAGCTTAACACAACCCTGTAAGAGCAGTGGGAGTGAACTGAAACTAAATTGGGGGCTCAAACTAAAAAATGGGCTGAGAGGTGTAAAAAAAAAAAAGCTGCAGAGTCCCTATCACACAAAGTCATGTGATCCACTGTATATTAAAAATATTGATTATAGCTTTAAACTGAATACTTTTGCTGACAGGACATAAAACTAAGCTGATCAATGATTGATCAATAATTGGACTATTTTCTAGATAGACTCATTAATGATAGTTTTAGATGATAAAAATGTTTAAAAATAGTGTAAAAGTAGCATTTATAATTCATCAGAGCCCTTCAAATGTGCTTGTTTTGTCCAACAAATGGTTCAAAATCTTAAAATATTCAACTTCCTGTCATATATGAGAAAGAAAAAACAACAAATCGTCTCATTTTAGAAGCTGAAACCAACGAACATTCGGCTTTATTGCTCATATAATAACTTGAAATGAAATCGACAAATCATCGCAGCTTTACATTTAGCACAAAGTCACTGCTGGTTGTGTTTTTGTATGTTGCTATGACGACAAAAAACAAAAAAAAGAAACACCTCAGTCATACCATTTAGAGTAATTTTAAAAACTCACATCATCCTTTAATTTACAAAGATAATAACACAAAGACACTGTACAGTTAGCTTTGATTACAGCCGTGGGCTCAGCTGTAAACACACTGTAAGAGCTCTTAAAAACTGTTATTAAGGCTCCTCGAGGGATTGTAATGATCTGCCACACCCGCCCGTTCACCATCATCACGCCGCCCTTCGTCACTGATCAAGTCTGTATTGCTTTTTTAAAATTTTTTTTTAACACATGCAGAATGTAAGTGTGCAGATATATGAACAGTAGAAGAAGAAGAAGAAGAAGTAGGTTTTCTTTTCTATCTTTAGAGGTTTGTAGCTACAAAAACAGAAATCCACAGTGTAACGACGTCAGGTTTTAATATTTTAAATAATCTAACGGAGCGACTGAAATGTAAACTGCAGGACCTGGAGCTGAATTCACCACGTACATCAGCTCCTGTGTGTCTGTGAGTGTGTGTGTGTGTGTGTGTGTGTGTGTGTATGAGAGAGAGAGTGTCACTTCCTGGAACACACTGATGAGAGTTTTAGCTGAAGATGTCGACTCCCAGCATGCTGGAGATGCTTGAGTGGGTCCAACCGTCCCTGTCTGCAGGAGCGGACCGACCTCCAACCAGACCTTGAATCTCAGGATTGAAGAGACTGAAGCCGCCTGCTGCCTGCTCAACATGAAAACACAAACACACAGAGAGAGAAAACATTTTTACTTGTGAGTGAATCAGAGAGCAGAAGCCTGAGGCGAGGCGCTGAGGAAAGACTCCTGTTAGACCTGAACCACTTCACAGGAATACCTTTAACAGTAACACAATGCTGCAGGGGTGAGATTTGAATATTAGGATCTACTGTGTCGAATGAAGCGATGAGATCTAAAAACAACATGAGTCTCTGGAGTCAGTAGCTAATAAAACATCAATAAAGAACTTTTAAAAATGCAGATTCGCTGCTGTGAGGGGCTGAATCTGCTCTGGTAGAAGGATTAGTTTAGTAGTAAAATATAAAAAGTCTATTATTGCGATCAGTCATTAGTTGTCATCACTTGGCATGAATACTTTTAGTAATTAAACAGCAAAAAGTCAACAATCTTAAACTGAGAGAACAGACGGCAGAATATTTATTGATCCAGATTGACAGATAAAAGTTGTTAAATTATGTTTTAGGTTTTTGTCTTCCAGAAAAATGTCACCAGATAAATCGAAGGAGTTACAAGCAGATGTTTGTTTTTTGCTTTTTTTAACCCCTAAAAAGAGAAATCTCTGCACACCTGAGTAGTGGCAGGCAGCGTAGGAGGGAATATGCAACCAAAAGTAGAAAATAAGCTCCTGCACATCTCGCTCACTAGTGTAGTTTTAATAAGTTACATCATTTCTCTCTCTCAGACTCCTATCATCATATCCTTTTTTACTCCTCCAAGCTCCCAAAAAATGCATTTAAATAAGAAAAAGACTATTAATATTACACTTTGACTGACCTAGATCTAGATTTAGTCTATAAAAATAGTTTCCCAGAACTGACAGTAAACTTATCAAATGTGTGTTTTATCTGACAGAGCATCTAAAAGCCAAAAGATATCCAGTTTACAGATATAAAACAGAAAAAAGCAGCTAAACCTCACATTTTAGGAGCTACAACCATAAAAATTGACAGTTAATTAATTAATTTTCTGTCAATCACCTAACTGATTAATCATTAAATGTATTTCAGCTCCTCCACACTAGATATATGCAACTAGTGAGACTCTCTGTGTCTACTTCAATGCATGAATCCACGGTGGGAGATCAGAGTTTCACCACTAGAGGGCAGACAGACCCACGACAAACAGCAGCAGCCTGTTGAAGAGGATTCAGGGTGATGCTGCCGGTCGTCAGCTGTGACTGCGTCGACCCCTCAGGACGACAAGTTTGGAGAAGCTCCAACCTGTTGTCACTAGTTTCTAACAATAGAAGGCCTGCGCTGCCGATAAGAACTTTTTTATCCTTTTAACCGGCAGAGCTATTGTTGGGGGGGGGGGGGGGGGGGGGGTGCACGTTTTGTTTTTTCCTCTGTCAGGAAAATAAAAAGGAGATAAGCAGCTGAAGTACACAGATGACAACGCCTGTCGGATACAAAACATGAGGAGAGAGAACAACACGCTGATCCTGAGCACAGAAATACTGCTGCTGGTTTTTAAATAAAACTGACACTAAAAAGTTTTAAAAGTGTGTTTTTTTGGAGGGAACATGATCCAAAACCTTTAGAAACAAACAGGACACTGAAGAAAAGAGAAATAAAAAGCTCATCTAATATTAAAGCTGCAGTAATTAGTTCAGCTTCTTAACCTTTACTTACTGTTCAGGGTCTAATGTGACCCAGAGACAATAAAAACTTTTCTTTTTGCCATAAATTTGACGACTCATCTTCATGTGACACAGAATATAAAAAAGTGGAAATATTTTTAAATGTTTTAGTGCAGCTAATATGAAAGATACACACAGAGTAATAAAGAGGTGATACTGAGTAAAGCCTGATTATGAGCAGGTCTCTTAATGAAACAGGGATCAACGTTTTTCACCATTTTCTCCAAACAGCTGATTCATTGATTCATTGTGAAATGAATCGACAGATGAATCCAGAATGAAAATAATCATTAGTTGCAGCTTTAAATGACTTTGGACTTGCTTGTCTGTCACTGCTCAAACCCATTTATTAAAACTTTAACACTAACACATGGTTTCATTTATGAGAGCAGTAATATCCTAAACAGGAGGGTTTTCTCGTTATATTGATCACTGAATATTAATCTTTTCTTCCATCATTTTCCAGTAAAAATCCCCAAATATAACAATCAAATGTGACTATTTGTTGCGTTTGTTTCTCATATATTAAAATAAACTGAACATTTTTGAACTTTTGGTCGAATAAAACAACATTTTCATATATGTTAAAGCTAGAGTGAGGTATTTATAGGCCTATTAGCTGCAGGTAAATGTATTTATATCAAAGTATTAAGCGTTTTTAAATGTGTGATCCCGTGATGTGTGTTTTATGTGGACCAGGACGGACTGTTCTCAGTGTGCCTCGACCGTGACGTCAGAGCGAGGACCAGCTCAGGTAAAAAAATGCTCTCTAACAGAGGGGGGGGGGGGGGGGGGGGTGAAACTTCCTCACTGCAGGTTAAACTTTAACTGGTGGCATTTTCATCTTTTCTCCTCACATTTTTCACAATAAAAGATTAACCAATAACAAATAAAAGCATTCGTCAAGGACTACTTTCAGCGGCGGATTAACACACATTTGTTGCTTGGGTGAGTATTTACAGCTGCTGGATGTCGAATGGTTAGACCGACTAAAAATAAACTACAGCGTGTTTGTTCATGCTAATGAAGGAA
>JAJDFG010000086.1:2145000-2155797 GCA_021039105.1 Scomber colias
TTACAATAACTCAACAGTTAATCACATATTTATTAATTAAAACTGTTTATACTGATGTTTCATGTCATCTTATAACACAGAAATATGTTCATACAGACATTTATGTACATTTTAGGGCTTATTTTCATTATGGTTAAATCTATTGGTTAATTGATTAGTTGTTTGGTTAATAAAATGCCAGAAAATGGTTCGTTAACTTCATCTGCCTGCTGTTTGGTGTTAGCTAGGTGTGAGGCATGCTGGGAGTTTATCAGAGCTTTTTTTTTTTTTTACATGTTTTAAAGCTGAAAACTGCGGCCTGCTGTGGCTGGAAGCAAAGTTGATGACAGCGGCGAGACTGAACCGAAGTAATGCAGTAAAATCGTGGCTCATAAAATAAAAAGAGTGAGTCGAAAGATGTTAAAACACACCAGAGAGCTGAGGGGGAACTAAAGAGATGGAGTATTTAATCACCTTTTAACCCTCACATACTTTTCATATCTGGGCATTTCACAGTATGCCCTCATAATTAGTCTCTATGCGTACTTTCAGAACCACTAATCATTGATGAACACCTCAGTCAGCAGTCGTTAATAAATTGGTGTTTAATGCTTTCAGAGAGCAGAGAGTTACATCTTTAGTTTTTATGCTTTTAGTTTGAAGGCTGATTCTGAATTCCTGAATAAAATATGAGTCAAACACTCGTTGAAAAGTTGAAATATTTCCTTTTTTTGTATATTCTGAGTCACATGAGGATAATTCATCAAATTTCTGTCTAAAAGAAAAGTTTTTAAGTTGTTTTTTCTTCTCTGAAATGTAAAAAAAACGGGTCAGATTAGACCCTTAACAGTATGTAAGGGGTAAAATCTGCCCCATTTGGACTTTTTACCCCACTAAAGAGAAAAAAAAGACCTTAACCATAATTCTCCTTTATTTAAAAAACAAACAAATTTAAGTTCCTATCATGTTTGGTGAGTGTGTGTTGGTGTGTTTCGGTGTGTGTTTGCACCTGATGGGACCTCAGAAGAAATTCTTGATGAGAGGAGTGACCAGCTTCACCCACAGCTTGACGTGGCGGTCCGGCTGCTCGAACGTGGAGCTGGAAACCTCGGTGGAGCGCTGGTACAACATCTCCTGCTCCTGAGGGGGGCCGAGAGCGTCAAACACAGGTGTGTATTATTCATTTAAGACTTACACTGTAACATTTCTGGCTGCGGTTAAAGAAAGAAAGAAAAAAAAAAAAGAAAGAAAGAAAGAAAGAAAAAGAGCCGACCTCCTGCAGCTGGCTTTGCAACTCCTCATTTTCCGTTACTATGGCGATTTGGGCCTCCAGGTCACGGTGAACTGAGCGGTAACCGAAATTAGGGGAGCCAATTAGAGTGAGGCAAGGCCGATCCTGCCCCTGGAGGTAATACCACAGACCTGCAGGAGAGGAAAACAGGAGTGATGGGTGAGGAGGAGGAGGTAATGCTTCAGCCGGGATTTCTGTCGGCCCAAAAAAACCACAACTAAGAGGAAGCACATGCAGAAATCCCCAACGTCAATCCAAAACCCCAAAGAATGAGAGAGAGTGAGTGTACATCCTTGTCCCGAGGCTACAACAGGATGACTGTACAAGACTTCTTCTCTCACGCGACATACCACCGCGACCACAAGAAGAGCAGCAGAGCAGGGAGCAGATCAAACCGGAGTAATCTCCTTTTATTATTTCCACTGAGCGAATCAAAAGATATCTGGACAGTGAGTCGTAGTTTAGCTCATAATCTGTGGAAAAAGGCCAATCTAAAAATAACCTGTTCATTTGTGAAGTAAAGATGCTAAATATTCTCTGGCTGCTGCTGCTAAAGTGTGACGATTTACTACTTTTTATGTTTTACATCATTTCAAATTGAGTATCTTTGGGTTTTGGACTTTTATTCAGACAAAATAAGCTATTTAAAGATGTCACCTTAGCACTGGGAAAGCATGATAGGATATTCTAAAGGGGACATGTGATTCTTTTGTTATTTTAATACGGTTTTGATGTTGGATGTTTATGTTAAACATGGTCAAAGGTCCAAAACTTGAGGTTAATGTATGTAAAAATTCTCCCTGCAAGTCAAAAAAGCTCCAATTGCATTTCATTTCTCTCTATTTCTATGCTCATAAACGATGTTCCTTCCATAGCCAAAGTTTTTTCATGATCAGATTCAGGCTCGAACATGTAGAGATATATTTAAGACGTTTACATTTCTAGTAAAGAACAGTTAGAAAGAAGAAAAATAAGCTAAATCCTACTATTACAGTTTGTTCATGCTGCCCCTTGAGTCTGCCGTGACACAGCTTCTGGAAAATTAACCAATCAGAACAGAGTGGGCTCATCAGGAGGGGCGCCTCAAAGAGACGGGAGCTAAAACAGCCTGTTTCAGACAGAGGCTGAACTGAGGGGGCTTCATAAAGAGTCAGTTAAAGATAAATAAGGAGTTTTTTTTAACTAAAAAACACACTTATGCTCAAACTTCAATGTTTGCTGATTTTATTATATTTGATGTACTGTTGTTGTTGTTTTATGTGTGTCTTGTAAGGTGTCCTTGATCACTTTTGAAGGTGCCTATAAATAAAATGCATCATTATTATTATTATTATTATTATTATTATTATTATTGACACAAGGTGGGTATCGAGCGTTTAATCCCACCTTTAGCGTGGAAGGTCCACTTCTGTCGGTGGTACTCATGCAGGTGAACTCTCTCCTGCTGGCCCAACCGGCACACCTGGTTGTAAAACTGTCTGGCGATGTGGATGTAGGCGGCGGGGATGGCTCCAGCGACGCCCTTGGCTCCGAAGAAGCCGTTGACCTCCGGTGAGGCGGTGAGGATGCGGTAGCTGGGTCCGGCTCCGAGCACCAGCCGCATGTACGCCCGGGTCAGGTTGAAGTAACCCGACGTTAGAAACACAGTGGAGTCCGACTCCGCGTCTAACAGCAGGCGCTTCAGACGGAGAGAGAGAACAGACGCGTTTCAGCTTCTAGTTGCTATTATTGTCAAAAACACAGCTGGTTGCTAACAATTATCACAGGAAAGATTTGAGTCTTTTATTACGGCTGTAGTCATTCAGTCGGACTCATTAAAGGGCTCTGCATCATGACTAAAACATATATCACATACACTGTCACATTTACCTTGATAATGATACATATCATGATAAGATGCTTTTTAATTAATCAGTTTCCTCCCTTATGTTTGCTCATTTCTGATATTTTTTATCACAGGTAATTAATATACAACCAGTTAGTAATTCTGGACTTGTGGACTGGTGTGTTGGCTGATTCCAGTTAGATGTCTCAGGCTTTTAGCTATAAAAAGTTTAAATACATGAAATTCAGATGATGTATTTATTGAGAATAGAGATATGAGTAAATTCTGGTCTAGCTCATTATCATTATTATTATTATTTATATTCATTTGGATCACTAGAAATATGAGAAAATTAAATAAATCAACAACATATACACTAAAATTTGAATCTAATGCATCTGCTTTTCATTTCCTCCCTTTCTTCATATGACAGGAAGATATTCTGCTGTCATTAAAACACTTTTGTTTAATGTAAACTAAAGCGGTCACATCACTACTTTTGGGAAATCTGGGTGAAAAGTGGTTTAAACTTGCTTTGCTCTTATAAATAAAAGGCCTGTAAATAGGACACTACTTTAACGGCATAATCTAAAAAGATCCAGCAGTGAGACTTAGAAAATGTTTTTATAGAGAGAGACAAACTTTTATGACGTCTTTTAAGACCACAGTTTGTGTTGACGTTGTATTTGATTACATTATATTGCACTGAGGATCATTTTATTGTCTTCATTCCCAGAATATGTGACTAACAAACCCAAATATTTATCTATGTTTTATTAGCCACATCATACTTTATTAGTCACATGCCTGAAACATCCCATAATGATATTTATTACTTGTTATTAAAGAACAGGAGGTCAACTTCACGAAAGCTTCGACAAACATTACTAAAAAAAAACATTTAACGACTTTATAATACATTATAAACTGATTTTAATGAATTCATAAATAAGTCAAATGTGTATTTTTTTTTTGGGCTTCAGATGCACCACCCATGTCTGGAGCCTCACCTGTGTGACCTGCTCGTCCACCTGGATCCCGAGAGGCTTCATCTGGACCAGCGGGAACACCCAGGTGTCCTCCTCCCCCTCGCTCATCCCCTCGTCCTCCGAGTCCTCCGACCGGTTCAGCAGCTGCTGCCGCACGTGGGCGGTGTTCACGACCTCCATGATCCGCTTCCTGGCCACGGCTGAGAAATCCTGCCTGTTGCCTGGTTGTCACGGAGACGGGGAAACACACACACACACATACACACAAAAAGCTTCGTGGGTGCAATAAGACACGGTCAAACTGTTCTGTGGGTCACCGTGTCTTGGGAGGTGAGTGTGTGTGAGTGTTATTTCGGGTCAATGTCAGTCAGAATAAATGCACTAAGAACAACATTAAAGGAGCATTTCACCCATTTTTTTAAAAAACCAGAAGGGGCATACAGTTTTTTGAGAGTTTGTTTATCCAGTGGGAGTTATTGAGTAATGTAGCACCAAGCAGAAATGGTGTTGCTATGGTTACCTAAAGTTTAAAAGGCTCAGTTCACCTTTTCTCACTGGTGTGTGTGTGTGTGTGTGTGTATGTGTGTGTGTGTGTAGTGGTGGTATAATGTACCTATTTTCTACTCTATGAAAACAGTTTCAGGGTTTCAGAAAGTTTTTAACCCTTTTAGATCACATCCTTGGTCATGCTGTACCTATTTAACAATATATATATGAAAATAATACAAAAAATACATTTCTTTGTAGTCTTACATCAAAAAAAGTGTACTGTCACAGAGGACTAAAGAAGCCAGAAAATATTCACATTCAAGAAGCTGTAACCAAACATTTAAAGCATTTCTTCCTTAAAAACATGTTTCAAGGAGCTCCCTGGTGGTTGAGTGGTTAGCGCTCATGCTATATAATCGCAGCGTTCCTGGTACGAATTCGGCAAAGGACCGATACATTCCCCTCTCTCTCTGCCTGTTTCCTGTCGGCCTCTCTGCCAGCTACTGTCAGACACTTGAACAATGATCATAACTAGTTGCTGATTGAGTTTCAGTTGAATGAAGCTAGCGTCTGTGTTTCCCTCAGACGGTTAGGAAAGCATGAAGTTTTGCTCTTACATGGGCGTCAAAAGTCAGCTCAGGGTCGAACCTAACACCCAGATTTGTGACTGAGGAGGATTTCCTAGCCGTCAAGATGAGGTGAGAGCTGTTTCAGCCCTTACTTAAACTTTTTAAATAGTTTGTTGTTTTTAAGGTGGTCCTGAAGCTCAGAAGCAACCACCTTGTCCAACACCTTAAACAGGAAAGGAAGGGCGGAGATGGATCTGGCTGGCAAGGGTTTATTGATGGCAGGTGGAACAATATCAATTTGAAGGGGACAGGTGACGTATGAGCTGGGCAGAGTCGTTGTGGGAATGGGGTCTAGGGCACGAGTACAGGGATTCATCTTCCTGAGGATTTCCTCAGTGCCAGTAAAATGGCGTAGAGATGGCAAGCTCCCAGACGTAGAGGGTGGACGACAGGAGGAGGCAGAGAGGAACAACTGTACATCACAGAGCGGATGTTGTTGATCTTGGCTCTGAAAGAAAAGTCAGTGAATTACATCGTTCTTCCATAGCTTCAATTGGAGAAAATGATTACGGCTTCAGGAGATGATTTATGGTACAAAAAAACAAAACAAAAAAAGATGCTGAGGGTTTGCCAGGATAGTTTGTGAATTAATTAAGTTGGAGTACAGAGTTGTGAGCGAGCATCTTTAAGGGACTTTGAGTAAGTCTTTAGAGGTTCATGGAGGGTTAGTTTAAGGACAGCGAGCCCTGAATGTCTGAAGCGTTGTTGCAGGACGTCATGAATGAACCAGTGACCAAAGCGTAACAAATTGACTTCGAGCATCTTGACAGGAGCATGAAGACACTGCTCACATGATTTACTGCAGAGTGCCACAAGTTCATCCACTGATGCAGAAGCTGTGCAGTTCATGTACTGGAGCTTCGTAGTCATGATGGTGGTGGTGGTGGTGGTGGGGCAGAGGGGGGGGGGGGGGGTCGATGCTTTTCCTTGGACACACCCAGAACATAGATCTGTAGGTTTTTGGTGGAGGCTGAGGCAGTGATGACACTTTAGCAGCAACATTTGCACTCAGCTCATGCACAATTTTTAAATCTTTATTGCACTTTATTGAATTTAGTCTTGTATGGTGCCATTTATTTACTTAGTATTGCAAGTTTCTTGAGATGCTGTCTCTCGTTCTTTTAACAATGACATATGAAGTACTTTGAACTTGAGCTTTTGAGGCCAAGTGTGTGTCTGGTGTGAGTAGGAACCAACAACATGCTGCTTCAGGCCGAAACATTCAATCAGACTCAGGAGCTCCACTTCAAGATGACAGGAGGGGTTGTCAACATGTATATTTATAAAACATCAACCATGACAATGTTGATGATATGAATGTAACACTCTGATAACTTTTAAAGTGTTTTTTTGGGAGGCAACTGAATTCAGAGCTTCTTCTTCTTATTTTTAAAGAGCTGCAGATATTCTGAGTGTGTGGATTGTGTGGAGTAACACCATTTCTGGGGAGAGAAGTTGCTTCTGTTGAATTCATTTCAAGATCTTGAACCTCAAGTATCTGCGTGACTTCATACCATAAAAAGATGAGTGAGAACATTATTTCGAAACTGACCTTTAAAAACAACAGAAAAACATAACAATGGTACTTCTGCTTCATGTGTGTTACTGGTAAACTCTCACTGACTACAAACTAACTTAACACAGCTTCTCCTTTTCGTTTGCGGTAAGTGCTCGTGTTG
The DNA here is from genome assembly GCA_021039105.1 of Scomber colias. Lineage (NCBI taxonomy): Eukaryota > Metazoa > Chordata > Actinopteri > Scombriformes > Scombridae > Scomber > Scomber colias. Next base: position 2,151,882 of record JAJDFG010000086.1, read on the forward strand.
TGAGAGCCGTAACAGAGAGCGAGATGTCCCAATATAGAAAGTAATGGAACGCAGTGGAGAAAATATCTCTCAGCCTCCTCATCATCTGTTATTTTTATGTATGTCAGAACATCTAATTGTAAATGATCAGCTATAAATCGCCTGTCATCTTCGTAAATGTCTTTCGTTAGAATTTCCCCCAGTGTGCGTGCGTGTGTTTTTGAGTTAATCGTGTGTGTGTGTGTGTGTGTATGTGTGTGTGTGTGTGTGTGTATGTGTCTCGCTTCCCACTCCATATCATCTTCCAGCAAAACTGTGACATCACAACTCTATTCCTGGTGTTTGTTACCACAGCGGTCCGATCCTGCAGACATGATGTCATTCATCCCTCAAACTAACATCCTGGCAGTCTGCGCTCCAGTTACGGACACACAGTACGAGTGTGTGTAAGTGTGTGTGTGTGTGTGTGTGTGTGTGTGTGTGTACATCAAATCCTGACAATTTCACATCCGGCTGCACGGCTAGCCAACCGCAAGAGCTCTTTCCATCTTTCTCACTGCTCACACACACAGAGTCCATCTCTTTGACCATCATCTATCCGCCTGTCTAAAGCTTTCAAGCTCCATTAGTAAAATCCATCGGCTCCTCTTGAAGAAAACTGGGCCGACGCCACCGTAACTGAAGTGTCAAAACACGTTAGTGGGTAAGACACTGGTCTGGTTACACACACACACACCCATGTTCTACCTTTGTATGGGTGCACCATGCCCTCCAGCATGCTGACGGAGTCGTCGGGCTGAAGCTGCAGGGAAACGTCTCCCACGGCCTCCACCAGGTCGGAGAAGAAGTCGGCGACCTCCCTGCAGTTCTCCAGCAGCACGTAGCGATCCTGTCTGTTGGTGAAGTATGAGTCACTCAAGTTGGCCCTGGAAAACAGTGAGACAGTTTTTAAAAGAGAGAGAAGAGAGAAGAGGGGAGAGGACCACAGGGGATAATTTGGTGAACAGTGAAGAAGAGATTGGGAAGATTTGATATCGTGCAGCCAAAAAAAAAAAACACCAAAACGAGGTCTTAATGGAGCTGCGGTTCACAAGCGCACTTTTTTTACTCATGTAATCATCAGCAGCCAGAAAACAGCAGAGGAAAAATGCCTCACTGGTGAGTACAGAGGGAACAGCTTCATGCCACAGGATGTTTTTCCTTGAAATGTAGTGGTTGAAGGGTCAGTGTTGCAAACATGGCTCCGCTGCTCATGCTCGTGCTCGCTGCTCTCATTTCTGCTCCACTGGTGTACCATCTGTTACGCAACCCAGGCAACCTGCTTAAATGGAGTCCAGGTGGTGCGTTAGGCAGCAGGTTTGACCTTGAATCCCTGCCAGCTGGTAGAATAGACACTTGTTGTTGTTCAGTGGAAGTTATTGAACTAGAAACATGTAAATTAAAGGAAGGTGTGGAGGATTTACTTTTTTTAGATTTCTTTTGTTTTTGATTTCTTTCCTTTTTTGCTTAAACCCAGATGAAGAAACCTTTTTTTTTGTACTCTTTAGTGTTTAACTGATGCTGTAGGAAACAATAACAGACAGCTCTCTTTATGTGCACATACCACTTTTAAAAATAAATTTTGCATGAATACTTCCCTTAAAATAAATCCTGAACAAAGTATTGCAGCTAATTTCATGTTTTGAGCTTTTGAAGCCTTGGCAGAAACAGTGCAATCCATTTTCTGTCTGAATTTAGCCATGAAACTCCATAAATATGCATGTTTACTAGCCTCTAATGTTCGGTGCATGTGGCATCTTGTTTACTCTCCCTAAGAGTCGTCGATTGGCAGTAGCGGCGTGTTGCCATTTTCTGACTGGAAACCACACAAAATTGGCACTGTGCTGGTCGGGTTTTGGAGTGCTTCCACTGTTCCCTGCGTATATCAAAATGTGCACTGACACCATTTCCTAGCAATGGCGGTAAGCACCTGCACTTGATAAAGAAAGCCACTGATCAGAACAATAAACATGGCTGAAAGCAGATGGTGGAAGAGGAAGAGGAGGAGGAGGAGGAAGAGGAGGAGGAGTGGGGGGGGGGGGGTTGGAACTTACAGAAACAAATTCAGTGTGAAAAAAGGGGCAATTTGACACAGCCAGCCTAATCTGTGTGTGTGAGTGTGAATCAACATACCCGCTGATAATAATGCTGTCGTCAAACAGGTAAACTTTGATGTGCTGGACTCCGATGGTCTCGTTGAAGCGCTGAGGGACCAGCAGCCTCAGCAGCCCCCTCAGGTCCGGCGTGTGGTACAGAGACACCCGCATCTGAGAGGAGAAGCGCTGCAACAGGGGCAACAGCATGGTCCTCGAGTTAACCTGCCCTGCACGTTAAAAAAGACAACCACAGCATACGATCAGGATCAGGATGATGATGATGTTGAACGTGGCACTCGGAAGAGAAATGTCACCGACCTCGTGAGCCGCGTGTGTAGTCCAGCAAAACGGAGACTTTTAGGTCGGGGTTGTTTTCCTGCGAGTGTTGTAGAGCTTCTTCCATACAGTCCACCTGAAACACAAGAAGAAGAAGAAGAAGAAGAAGGAGTAGAAGCAGAAGGAGAAGGAGAAAGAGAAGGAGAAGAAGAACAAGAAGAAGAAGAAGAAGAACAAGAAGGAGTAGAAGAAGAAGAAGAAGAAGAAGAAGACAAACATAAAATCACAACATGAGTCACAGTCTTTTCTGCTAGATCTAAAAACTATTAAATTTGACTGTGTCACTTTTCTCCTCCCATGTCAGAATTGACCCAGTTTGGTTTAACTTTATAAAGCATGAAATTTGAATTATCACCCACTTCTGTGTTAGAGACATTGGAGCCAACTACATTCCAACTTATTACCACAGGTTTTACAAGTTTTTTTAGAAATAATGGTCAACAGGACTCGACATTGACTCGAGGGCAACAGGCGAGTTAACAAACAGACTTGAGGTGAGAAATGTTTAATAAGTTGGAACTAAATTGTCTGAATTAGGACTCATATTTTTTTTGTTTCACACATTAGCAGTAAACGGTCGCCTACTGCACAAACTTTTAATCTCAGTTACATTTTACATGGAAACTCCTTTGACAAAAACACTTCCTGTGGTCTTCATTCACTTCTCCCTTTTGTTGGCACCATTGTTTCCCTAAACCACAAACCACAGTTTTATATTCCTGTTTTTTGCTTTTTTGTTTTTTTGTTAGCAGGTGACCTTGTGATTGATCGTCCATGTTCAGGTGTTTTAAGCTTAAATTAGATTTCTAAATCTTAATTTTTGAGCTTTGTAAGTGTTTATACCAAATTTTGAACCACAGATCTGTTTAAAATCCATCATTAGTCAATCTGACTGATCAATAATTGTGATTAAACCTTGATTAATGTTTCAGAGTGCAGAAAGAGTGTATTTTTTTAAGGTTTTACACCACTCATTATTGGAGAAAAAACACCTATCACATCCTATTTTACCTAAAACATGAAAATATAACACAGCAATAATGATTTAAATGTATTTTATTGTATTAGAGCAATCAGTCTTCACTGCTGCATCATAAAAAGAAATTCTCATAACTACTATCTTATTAAAACTATTAACTATTCATTTAAGAAAAAGCCATGTCAATAGATACGAGTCAAAGTATAACATTTAAAATATTTTTATTTTTGGGCCACTTAAGGAAAAGTCGTCAAATTTCACAATAAAAGACATCTGAGGTGTTTTTACAGCTGTCACATGTCAAAATGGATCAAATGTGACCTTAAACAGTTTTTAAAGGTTAACCAAATTAAACCTGAGCCTCAATCTAGTAAGTATGACTGGTCTCTTTGTTTTTTGTACTTTGTCCCACTGTGTGTGTATCTGAGAACAACAAAAGGAGCAGGTTGATGATTATACATTACATAACATTTATCAAACATAGGCA
>JAJDFG010000860.1:0-60000 GCA_021039105.1 Scomber colias
CAGTTGTAAAGTCTTTACACTGGCTCCCAGTCAGTTCTAAAGTCTTTACACTGGCTCCCAGTCAGCTCTAAAGTCTTTACACTGGCTCCCAGTCAGTTGTAAAGTCTTTACACTGGCTCCCAGTCAGTTGTAAAGTCTTTACACTGGCTCCCAGTCAGTTCTAAAGTCTTTACACTGGCTCCCAGTCAGCTATAGAATAGATTTTAAAGTTCTGCTACTGGTCTACAAATCACTGAATGGTTTAGGTCCAGAATACATGAATGACATGTTAGTAGAATATAAACCCAGTAGAGCTCTGAGATCTACTTACTCAGGTCAGATAGTTGAGCCCAGAGCTCTGAGATCTACTGACTCAGGTCAGGTAGTTGAGCCCAGAGCTCTGAGATCTACTGACTCAGGTCAGATAGTCGAGCCCAGAGCTCTGAGATCTACTGACTCAGGTCAGATAGTTGAGCCCAGAGCTCTGAGATCTACTGACTCAGGTCAGATAGTTGAGCCCAGAGTTCAAACTAAACATGGTGAAGCAGCTTTTAGCTGTTATGCTGCACACAACTGGAACAAACTACCAGCAGAACAGTGAACACTTTTAAATCCAGGTTAAAAACATTCTCTTCTCCTGAGCTTATGATTGAGCTCTTTTAAAGCACTTTACATTTTAATCTTTCATTTGCACTCTATGTCCTTTTAATGATTTTAAAGCAAATTATTATTAGCTAAACCAAGGTGCACATTTGCGATCACACCAAAGCTGGGTTTGGTTGGGAATGTATGGAATGAGATAAGAAGGAGGAAAAACAATGAGACTACAGAATAAGTAGTGTCACCTAGTCTGTGTGGGGTTCCAGAAGCAGTGCTAGACTCAAATAACAGCCCAGCATCGTAGAACACACTCATGCTGTCTTTCCCTCCACCTGGTGTGCAGCCTGTATCGTACTTCTCTACCGTGTCCCACACCTGAGCAGCAAAATGCAAACACACAAGGTTCAAGTAAAATGGATGCATCAATAAACACATGACAAACTGCAGGCCAAAAATCTGCTGCATGGCAATATCTTATCCTGTGTAAAAGTGACTAACACAATTGTACACTGTGTACCAATTTGTTCTTTAGAAATACAGAAAAGTGAACACATGTATAAGTTATTTATGCCTTACACTTAGATTTGAAATGAATTCCCTTTCAAATAGCTTAGAAAATACAGATAGAAATTGCCTTTTTCTGGGTGAGGCGGTGCTTGTTGTTGAGGACGTAGACACCTTTGTCAACTGCCACTAGTCCTACTTTGGCCCCTGGGTCTCCTGTTATCTTCAGACCAAAAATGTTTCGAGGCTTATAGGATGCAACAGATCTTGTTGATTCCAACGTCAGCTAAATGTGAAGTGAAGGGCAATGAAGGGAAAAATATCAAAAAGTGTGTGGTTGATACCAAAGAAAGGACAATGAAGGAAACATGCAGATTTGTATTTGTTAACGCAGTTACAACACTATATCACAGAACTTCATCATATTGAGTGTGGGTGTTTTCTTTTGTCCATCTCAGTAGTTTAACTACTTCAGTGTTGTGTGCCTCACCGAGCCCATACAGGAGTCCTTGACATCCACCCAAACAGAGTCTGACACCACTTCATTTTCATTTGTATGGTAGTAGGCTATGATGCGGAATGATGGCAGCATGTCTTCTTGGATGGGAACTTGCAGGGAAATTATTACTTGTCCATCCATCTTGAAACGGCCATGTTTCACCAGCTGACCTCTGCTCAGGATCTGAGGGGAACAGATTTAAACAGCAACACTTATCTAAAATGCATGCATATAATACACACATTGTGTGAAGCCAAACAAATACATGTGCATGTGCACAATGCACAGGAGCAAAGCATCTCTCACCAGGTATGTGATGTCTTGATTATGGTTTTGCTGCCCGTTGAAGTTGAGGTCAAATTTCATGTCATCTCTTACTTTCAGCTCAGCTGTATCCACCCCTACAGAAATTACACTTTGTGATTATATTATAGACAACGATGTTATGCTTTGTGTTAAGGCAGCACTGTCACTGTCATTCACACCATCTTTTTACTATTTGATGTTGTTTCAGGAGGACCCTTACCTATGTGGATGTAATTGTTGCTTTCAGTTTTATATGGGTCAGCAGTCATGGTGGCTGTTGCTTGCCTTTCAGGTGAAATACGAGGATCATCTGTCTTTGCCTGCAATTAAAACATATAGATAAGCATACATACACAAACACAGTTAAATAAAGAAATATCTTTCCTGTCCAATACTTGACTAGTGTAGCTCAGACTTGAAAAAGTAAAATCAATTGAAAGAACATACAACAAACAACACATAGCCAGATGAACATCAGTTGAGAGAACATGATCTAGTCATTTTTCCAGCAGAAACAGAACTACATTAATTCATTCACCACTTCATTTAGAGTTAAGTTTCTGGCCACCTGATGAGTGTGAACTTAATGTTCACTCTTCTTTTAGCTCAAAAATGTTTTAATTTGCCAAACCTGACTGTAATGCCAAAGGGTTGAGACTTTCAAAGCATTTTGGAGACTTACGGTGATCCTCAGATTGTTGTTTCCTGCCACTGTATTGATGGTAAGCTTAGCTATGCCGTTGGCTGCAGTGGTGCCCTGCACCTCACGATCATCATGGCTTACAACCACCTTAACACGATTTGCTGGAGTCTCATCAGGATTCACAACTTCAACCTACCATCCAAGACACAAACAGCTGAACAGTCAGAAAAACACTGAAGTACCTCATTTAAAGACATTTTATCAATGTTAACATAATGCTACCAGTTTAGGACTTCATGGTTGAACAATCATCAAGTTAAGTAAAATCCCATGTCGGGCTAGTAAATCGAGCAATTTACTTGTCTGAATGGGCAAGTGGTAAAATTATTAAAAGTTATTTCAATCATTGCCATATCATAAACTATGCTTTCATTCTCTGGTAAACAGCATAGCCCCGTTGCATCACAGAATATTGGCATGCAATCAAGAGCAAACATCCCTCAGGATTATGTGAGCATTGTCAAATAGACAGATCAGTGAAGTGTGTAATTTTTCACAGATTGAGGAATTGCACTAGTCATTTGCTCAAACAGTGACTATGTTTCAGTTGTGAAATGTTTCATGTTCAAGAAAATTAACTTGGTTTCATTTTGCGCAGATGTAAATGTGTACTTCACCGCCATATGAAATGTCATTCCTGGTTTGAAATATTTGGGTGTTTTCTTGAAGGTGATGGTATAAGGTGAAGTGACAATCTTGATACCTCTCAACTCTGCCTCCACCATTTCACTACCTGTGACACACACACACACACACACACACATTACTGAAGATTTTTTACGTTTGTTTTGTTCATGCCTAATTGACACAGAAAAGCTGTAAATCCATTCAATTTCTGACTTACTTTTTGTCACATGACTTTCTTGTGCTGGAAACTCATTTAAGATTAATTTGAAAACTGTTGTGCTGATAAATCATATGATTCACACATGATCATGCATACTGAACAGATAGAAAAAGTGTCTTTCTCACCACTCTCCGTCAGCACACTGACAGCTACATACAAAGGATCGTCCACCAGCTCAGCGATATCAAAGGTCTCTGTAATGTGCTCTCTCTTCAGTGTGACCTGTCCAGCACCACGCCTGATCTAAATGGTGAAAGGTACAGTAAATAGATTGTTCTTATATAGCAATTTTCTAGTCTTTTCGACTAGTCAAAGCACTTTTATATGACTATAGTAGTGTTTGTGAGAGAGTATGATAGTAAGTGTGTGTGACTATAGTAGTGTATGTGAGAGAGTATGATAGTAAGTGTGTGTGACTATAGTAGTGTATGTGAGAGAGTATGATAGTAAGTGTGTGTGACTATAGTAGTGTATGTGAGAGAGTATGATAGTAAGTGTGTGTGACTATAGTAGTGTATGTGAGAGAGTATGATAGTAAGTGTGTGTGACTATAGTAGTGTATGTGAGAGAGTATGATAGTAAGTGTGTGTGACTATAGTAGTGTATGTGAGAGAGTATGATAGTAAGTGTGTGTGACTATAGTAGTGTATGTGAGAGAGTATGATAGTAAGTGTGTGTGACTATAGTAGGGTTGTGAGAGAGTATGATAGTAAGTGTGTGTGACTATAGTAGGGTTGTGAGAGAGTATGATAGTAAGTGTGTGTGACTATAGTAGGGTTGTGAGAGAGTATGATAGTAAGTGTGTGTGACTATAGTAGTGTATGTAAGAGAGTATGATAGTAAGTGTGTGTGACTATAGTAGTGTATGTGAGAGAGTATGATAGTAAGTGTGTGTGACTATAGTAGTGTATGTAAGAGAGTATGATAGTAAGTGTGTGTGACTATAGTAGTGTATGTGAGAGAGTATGATAGTAAGTGTGTGTGACTATAGTAGTGTATGTGAGAGAGTATGATAGTAAGTGTGTGTGACTATAGTAGTGTATGTGAGAGAGTATGATAGTAAGTGTATGTGACTATAGTAGTGTATGTGAGAGAGTATGATAGTAAGTGTGTGTGACTATAGTAGTGTATGTGAGAGAGTATGATAGTAAGTGTGTGTGACTATAGTAGTGTATGTGAGAGAGTATGATAGTAAGTGTGTGTGACTATAGTAGTGTATGTGAGAGAGTATGATAGTAAGTGTGTGTGACTATAGTAGTGTTTGTAAGAGAGTATGATAGTAAGTGTGTGTGACTATAGTAGTGTTTGTAAGAGAGTATGATGTAACATGTGAGAGCAGCTATAAATTATTTCCTAAACAGCCTCTCATACTTTTACACTACATGTCACATTCACACACATTCATACACTGATGACAGGAGCTACCACACAGGGTGCCAGCCTGTTCATCAAGAGGGAGACTAACCATTCACACAGTTTTTTTTCAGGAGCAAGCATAACACCACATATCTAACTATTGCTGTATTATCTAACACCATATAATACAGAAATGTAGGTAGTAGTAGGTCAGTAGGTACTTTGTTGGATGTGTAAATTCTTATGTCACTCTGGTTTCATTCTGAACATGAATACCTCCCTCTGAAATGTAACAGTTATAACTGTAGACATATGGACAGTAAAATCCCAGAATGTTTTCATGTTCTGCAGTTTTGCAGATTTTGTAGCACTTTGGGTTTATGCTTGTGGTGTAACAAAAGTGTAAGTATTTGCTCACCGGCACCCTCTGAAGAGAGCTGGGGAAGCTCTTCTTTTGACCCTCCTTCACAACCCCAAATACCACATAGGCTGTCCCATCCACCTCTTTACCAAACAGATACCTAAAACCACAAGAGAAGACATTGTAAGCCCACAGTCAAATAAAAACAGGAAAGAGTTTCAATAAGAATAGTCAAAACACCCTTAACATTCTCTATCAAGCCCATTTTCTAAATCCACAAAACATTAACCTGCACATACGTAGCTTTAATGTCGACGGTAAAGTCCTTGCTGTCCACATAGAAGAAGCCAAACTCAGGTATCAGTTTGACCTCAAAACTGGGCAACACTGAAAAATTGGAAACATTTCATTGGATCAAAAGTAAATCAATTTAAATAACAGTTTGAGTAAGAGGGACTCACCGTATTCTTTGACCTCAAACTGTGAAGAGTAGCTCTGCTGTGGGTTGCTGTTAAACTTGGCAAGCACTTTCCAAAGTCCAGGACTACACACACACACACACACACACACACACACACACACACACACACACACACACACACACAGTAAAAGGTTACAATATTCATAACACAGGAGTCCACACCTCAGACTGAAGTTATTTATGTCTTCTATAAGTTGAGATATACATAAATGAGCTGCTAACAGTCATTTTAGTGCCCTACATTTATGTTGGCTGACTAAACAATAGTTAGAAAAGTTGCAATACCTTTATTTTACCCCTGTTTAGACTTAGTACTATGATTCATTTACAATTAATATCCAGATTGAAACACTATTTAAAGGGGCAACTGGAGATTTAAATCAGAAGATTGATATTAAACACTCTCATATCTCTACATAAAATAAAATTGGAGCCAGCAGCAAGTTAGCTTAGCTTAAAAGACTGGAAACAGAGGAAAACAACTGGCATGGCTCAGTCTGTAGGTAACAGAATTACAACAATTATAACTATTGTTTATATATTTCTCTCTGTTTACTTCTTCTGGCCCTTCACCTACCTCTGCAGATATTCTGATTTAATGCAGCTATGCATGTGTGTGTGTGTGTGTGTGTGTGTGTGTGTGTGTGTGTGTGTATTATTATATTTCCTGTGTTTATGTACTGTATCTGTGGATATGTTACAATATTTGTTTTGGAGGAATTAGATTGGCGGCCATTGAGAGCTTGGGTCATATTACATGAACCCCAGATACACGAGTGTATCATGTCTCAATCAGAAAAAAGAAAAAAGAAAACTTCCTGGAGTCTGCGCTGGTTGCCTGGCAACTGCTAACTTGCTACATTCAGGTTTGACATTGTAAAGTTTCCAGTCTGAAGTGTTAAGTTAAAAATACATAAATCCCCATTAACACCTGCCAACAAAAACAGACTGTGCAGAATGTGTGTAATTAAAGTAAAATAAAATACACACCTGACAATTTCACCCAATGGGAAAACTCCAGAGTACATGCCTGATTTCAGAGAGACTGGATCAACTGGTAAAATGATGCCTTCAGGAGTCTAAAAATGCATAATTGAACAATCATTAAAAGTGAGCATTGCCAGTTTACATTTATTGAATGATGTCAATATTTTAACAAGTGTGTACTACTCATAAGTCTGATCCCTTGGATACTAAACATGTTTGTATGTTCTTGTCTACCTCTGATTAAGAGGCTGCAATTCAACCACTAGAGGGAGACATATATATTTTACAGTGAGAGGTGGGATGGGTATCAGATGAAATGAAATGAAAGAAACAATGGTCATTTAGGTATTTAAGAGGAATGTAGGGAGACACGGTGGAAAGTATGGAAATTGTCCTGCCTACAGTCAAACAGTTATAGTTGAATTCAATATTACATTGAATTCTGTGCCTATCAAAGACAAAGAATGCATTACCACAAACTCAATGGAAATAGAAGCATCAGTTTGGGTGGCCCCATCCCTCTCTACAGGCTCCATACTGGATGTCAATCCAAAGATCCTGTAACGAACTGAGACAGAGACGTTTTGAGTTTTGAATTTACTTTTCCACTTATGTGAAAATAAGCCTTTTTCTGTAGTAGTAATGCAGTCACTCATTTCAAAAAATAAAAAATGTTGAAGTCAAACTTTGATGCTCTCAGAGAGGACTGAGTTTTTAAGAAGGATATGAGGATTGATGATTTACTCATTGGTGTTTGTAATCTAATACTTCTCAAATTTAGATGTTTCTCTTCTCATTGTTTATTAATGTATATCTCTCACTTGAAAGACTTCATTAAAAATGATAGTTCATCTCAAGAAGTCTATTTTTGAAAAAAATGAATATTGTGCTTGATCAGCACTAGCGAATTAATGTCCCTTATGAACACTTAAGTGTCCCCACCAGTTCTAAGTCTGAAGAGGATTAGGGTTAAGGTTAGGTGCCCAGTTGGCCCCGTAGCTGGGGAGATCGGTGAGAATGGTACCGTACCCGACCCCCCTACCGACCCGCCTTCCACGTAGTGTCAGACACCACCCCGGGGGCGAGAGGACAGTGACAGGGGGACTGCTTCCCCAGCTGTGGCACGAGCTTAGCTTCGCTTCGTTCATAATGTTCATCATGTTTATTGTTCAATTTTGCAACAGATTATAACATTTTACCACTTGAAACATAGTGGTCATATATTTTCTCGGGAGAAATGTTGGAGTACCGAGAGACTTTATCACAAGGGTTTCTCAGCAGTGATTTGGACGCACCTGTGCTGTCGGGGGTGTAGAGGGTCTTGTCGGTCTGGATGAAGATGTAACCGGATTGGAAGGAAACTAAGACAACTTTCTCTAGCACTTGGCCAGGGAAGTGAGCTTGCAGGTACACATACTGCTTCACATTGGGATCCTTACTGAAGTCCCCGACAGGTATCTGAAACCAGAGATACAAACATTTGTGGAGGAGCACAATCAGATATACCATGAGCAAATATAAAAGCTTAATATATTTCTTTGTGGTCTTGATAGAAAAAACATTTTCTACAGATTACGTGATTAATGCAAGCAAAATATGAAAAGGAAATTATTTATAGTATACAGTACGGAACATATGTACAAAGAGTTGTTTTTTACTTTAATTTTTCCAAAGTTCTGGAATTTGTTTCCTTCATTAAGGAGGACGGTTTTGTCTGCCAGCATTGTGGTTTTGGTTGGATGTTTCATGACCCTGATTTCGACCTGGATATCACCTTCGGAGCAATCTTGACATTCCACAAAGATGTTTTCTGCTGTTCCTACCCGCAACAAGTTGGGGGCAGACATCACTTTCCTGAAGTGCAGAAGGGAGAGAGGGAAGGACCACTGCACTGAATCACATTGCAGCTCAGGATGAACAGACTTACAGACAAACATGGTCTTTTTTATTGTAAGACAATAAGCAACACAAATGTTAATCATAATGGTCACTGTTTAAACACAGATTTACTACTGTAACCTGCTGTGAGTGTTTTCTTTTTTATCTTTTTGTTTCATTTAAAGGACTTTTGTCGGGCTACAAAGGTTGAAATATCCATATATTTTCTTTTTCAAAATGTCCTTATGACCCTTAAGGTTCAATTTAGAACCACTGTTGTTTAGCCTGTGTGTTCAAGGTTTGACTAACCCAAATCTGCCCACCCAACTAGTATGGACACCACACACCATGAGTAATGTATTTACTATCTAGACTAAAATCAAGCACCAGATCAATACAATTGTTTGCTTGTCTCTGGTGTAATGCATCACTTTGCAAACTCAGACCAAATGTGGACCAATTTGCTGGTATCATTCGAAAGACCACATTATCTTGACTTTTGAGACTACAAACTAATCTGCTGACTATTATGTAAGACACAAGCAAAATCAGTAGTGTGTATGTATTAAACAAATACTCGCACGATACTTTTGTTTGTATCCATACACTTGTTAAATGAATTATAAATGCAGACAACCACTGATCTTGTTGCGCTCATTACAGTGTCTTAGAAAATTTTTGAATATGAGAAAGCAGAGCAAACAAACTGTAGGCTATATTTTGTATTTTTATGTTTATGTCTCTGCATTAAATCACAGGAAGAGTGTATGAAGGTAAGTTAGGTCTACTTACATTGGCGCTCCATCAGCTAGAGAAGACAGGGAGACAAAGGCCAGTGAGGCCAGCAGCCACAGTGGAGTTCTGCACATCCTTCCACCTGATCCTGCTCTGCTGTCAATATTCGAGCTCTACAGTACTCTTCTTTTATTCTCCCCCACCTCTACCTGTCCTCAACACTGTCTCATCCACCCCCTCCTGTTTGTGCAATTGCTGTACATGTGTAAACACATAACAGACATTCAGATGATTTCCCAGCAACAGTTGAGAAACTGCTCACTTCTGACAAAGGTAAACAGTGAAAAATCAATGAGGGTTTATCACATTCTCTTTTGGGTTCGTTGTCACATGTTGGCATATAAATATATATAGTGTAATATATCTAGTTCTTTCTTTCTTTTAAGATAGCAAAATGACCAGGAACTTTGTCAGGAAGACAAACAAGGGCCAGGCTCCTCCAGATGTAAAGTTCAGGACAGTCAGAGAGATGAAAAAGCATAATGCTGTTATATAAGGACAAAAAATGCACTTATAGGAATGATTTTTTCTGTTTATGTTTTCTTGGTACAGGAGATGAGCTAGATCTCCATGTAGTTTGGCTGGAGAATTAGGGAATGGATAGCAGCTGTTTGGGTTTTATTGTTTGTGAGATGGGTGTTTTACAGGGGCGGTTCTAGGAAGGGGCCAACAGGGGACAGTGCCAGACCCCTGTGTGGGCCCCCCATGAAGAATCTGCATTAATAATAAAATTTATATAAAACAGATTTCTTGCGATGATTTTGTACTGAGGTTGTATGTGCCCCTCTAACAAAAAAGCTGGCCCCAACCTGGCCCCTCCATTAAAACTGGACTAGAACCGCCACTGGTGTTTTAGCCAACCAGGTGCAGGCACGCAGCCGCTGGCCAACGAGAGGCTGCTGGGAAGGACAAAAGAAGATCAAGGAAGAAGAAGTTGTGGACGAAAAGCCAGACATGCTCGGTGGAAAGAACGCAAGGAAACGGGCCCGGGGAAGGACCGTTGTCACCACAAATGAAGGAGAACTGAGTACTCGGCGTGGCAAGGCAATTGGGCAGAGTTGGCAGCCCAGAAGTAGCCTAAAGCTACAGTGGATTGGATTCTATTTGAGTTGTTTTGGCCACAGTTATCTGCCGGCTCTTTTCGTGTCCCTAGGCCGCCTGTACTTGAGAGGGAGTCGCCAGGCTGGAGCCATACCTAAGAGGGAGAATGACAGAAGATTGAGCCAGCACCTGTTGCAACAGAGTACAGCGGCCGTCGGGACGTTTCAGCGTCTGCAATACTATCGGACTACCCCCACCAAGTTGAGCTTGTTTTATTTCTTTAAGAAGGGACTGATCAGCCTTTTACCTTTGGTAACTTCTAGGGATTTTTGTGAATATTCTCTTGTAATAAATTACTGTTTACTCTCACTTTTAATCTGTCATCCTTGCTCAGATTGTTTCCTCCCCTGATTTAAAGGACTTGAGACCTATTGGCTGCATTACAGAAACAATCCCGTATCCGCCTCCTGCTCTTATGTGGTCAGACTGGGGAGTCCACCATTATTGTTTAATTTCTTGTTAATAATTAATAATTATTTATGATAATTCAAGTCATTATCAAAAAATGATCATACAGGACTTCTGTCCTGTGGCCCTCAGTCAAACATCTAGAACCATCTCAGTGAGCACAGGCTCTCCTCATGGTAAACAGCACTAAAGTTAGTGAGTGAGGCCAACTAGCTTCCACTTGATACCTACTTCATAACTGTGGATTCAGTTCAGCTTTCAATATAAACTTTCAAAACACACCACCCCCATTATAGTGATAAAGATACACACTACTGCAAAATAAAGTATATGTATAAGAGCAGGCAGCACAAGTTTAGTAGCTGTAGCCATGCTGCTACTAGCTAATCCATGGGGCTAATTTCTGTGTTTTGCCAGACTCCAAATATTTGTAAAGAGTTTAAAATTAAAATATATTTGGAAGGCTTCAGGAGACTCTTGCTTGCTTCTCTGACCTGTGTTATTGCTCCACATCTCTAAAACAGAGGTGGCAAGTGTAAGGTCAGCATGAGCCACAGTTCAAACAGATAGCCTACTGGAATTTTCAACGCGAGCTCTCACTTGTCACTAAACTGTGGTCATGGAAAACACTCAGAGGCTTGAGGCAGAGACACTTATACTAGAAATTTCTCTCTTCGCTCTTTTGATATTTGCCTTATGTGAGCTTAAATTTCATTACACAAAAAAGTAATTCAAGTTTCAGTTTGACTATAAAGCCACACGATTGTAATGTTATCTTGAGACACTCTTTTGGGGTAAATTAGAAGGTGTTATTTTCCCAGGATAGCAGCTTCACTGCTTCATGGTCAACTCATGGAGTGATTCCTCTCAGGCTTCAGACAAACAAAAATGACATGGAGTGTGTGCTGTGTCCAGCCCTCAGGTCCTAGCTGTGGTGCTGGTTCTGACTCTTGATCATGCTCAGGTTGCTCTTCAGGCCCTGGCAGAAGGTAGACAGGCTGCTGTTGTCCTCTAGCAGCTTGCTGTGCTCCTGGATGAGTCGAGTTGAAGTCTGCTACTCTCTCTGGTCCTCCTCCAACTCAGACATCAGCTCCTGTCTAAACAGACCATGACGCAGAGAGCCTGTGTCACTTTCACTACATCATAACCACTGTTAAATGAGCAGTGAGCTGAGAGGTCAGGGTGAGGTTAGCCTAGCTCAGAATAAAGACTGGAAGTACAAGGAAACAATTAGCCTGGCTTTGCCCAAAATTTAAAAATACACCTATCAACACCTTTTAAAGCTTGCATCTAGTTTGGAGTTGCTCCTATTACTCTACTCTATATGAACAGCTGGGTGCAGTGACTGTGTATTTATTCTGTGGTTACAGATTAATAAAAACAGATCAGAGTTCATGAGTAAACTTTAAGTGAGGGGTGTTTGTTTTTTTTACTTGGCAGAGCCAGACCAGCAGTATCCTCCTGCTTCCTGTCTTCCAGTGTATGCTAAACTAATCTAACCTCATCCAACACAGACATAACATTGATATACACCTGATCTAGAACATCTCATTCTCACAGAGCAAATAAGAAAATGTCTAAATGACATGCTTTGACTTACTTCCTCCTCACAAGGTGAGCGATCTCTGACTGGACTTTGAGGTACTCCTGAGCCGGTCTGATGTGCTGCTCAAACACAGCCATGGACTCCTTGGAGTTTGGACACGGTTCCAGAGGCTGAAACCGATCGGGATACATACAGTTTATAAAAGGCCTCATTTAAGAACAGAGTGAGAGCAATACTTTGACACATTAATAGTAATATCAAACTAAAAACACAACCAGTACCTGCACACTATTTTTGTTTTCTTCTTTCATTTGTAACTCATTGATTGGAAACTCAAAAAACCCTCAACTCAATTCATACATGTATATTTATTCATATTAATATTTGTATTTCTCTTGTGATGAGGATATATTGACACACACTAATGTGATTATATTATTATGATTGTCAACTGTGTGCTCTTTTCAATTTATTTGACTAATTTATTCATTTAGGTTTATATTTTTTTCACTTAGAGTTACGATAGATATATGCATTACCACATGGATATATGATTTAGTATATAATAAACCTAATGACACCACTGTGCAGTACCGCTTACTCATTCAATGATCCAACACAGTATCATCTTGTGGAGGGAATATAATTATATATGTATAATTATTTACAGGTATGCACACTACGATTTTGGTAGTGTGACTCACTAACACATGTCTAGATTTCAGTTAATCTCTTTACCAGATCAGTATTAAAATTATGAGTTTGATTTAAATCCCTGTTTTTTATTTACTCAACAACATTCCTGGTTTTCATATAAATAAAAAAATCAGACTTTTAATAATTCTATGATACTTTGCCAAATAAAGTACTTTTACAATCTAGTAAAATTAATCACATCCTAGTTTTGTGTTATAAAGTGTTGATATAATATTAATGTGTGTATTTCATTTAATGAACATAAAAACTGATTTTCAACTTACCTGTAACTGGTGATCCAGTTTCAGATAGGGAATGGAGCTGTCTAAACCATTGGTAGCTGAGGAAACACACACACACACTCACACACACACGCACAAACATAAAAACACACACAAATATACACATACACACAAACACACACACACACATACTCACACACAAACACAAACATACACACACACGCGCACACACACACAGACACACCGAACACACAAACATACACACATAGACAAATATACTCACATACACACACACACACACACCGAAACACACAAACACACATACACACGCACAAACATAAAAACACACACAAATATACACATACACACAAACACACACAAACACATACTCAAACACACACACACATACACACACACACACACACACACACATACACACACACTATAACACACACACACACACACACACACACACAGACACACATACACTACTACACATTTAAAACCTGAACACATCTGATTGGATTATAAATGGATTTTAATCTTCATCATTTTTTCTTTATTCAGATTGCAGCGCTGCAGTTTGTCAGAGATCAGCTGTTATTATCTGGCCTCAGCTCTGAAGGCCAACCCCTCCCATCTGAGAGAGCTGAATCTGAGAGACAACGGCCTGAAGGAATCAGACGTGAAGCAGCTGATTGATCTTCAGCAGAGTCCAGACTGCAGACTGGAGACTCTGAGGTCAGTAGAGAGTTGGAGTCAGTCTGTGCTGGTTTCAGTAGTTTAGTATTAAACACAGTCAGTATTCAGCTTTACATCTTAAATGTACTGGATTCCTAAAGTTAGACTTGAAAGGAGAAAAAATGTCTGAATTCAGTTTATAAAGATAAAAGTTAATAAAATAAAAACAAAGCTGGACTTTAGATTAAAGTCAGGATTATTACATTAAGTCAAACTTGTGGTTTTAAATTCATAAGAAAAAAAAAATCAGGATCCTTTCTCTGAAAATAAAAATAAACTTTAATTTGGGGTAAAAAATAAAAGAAATTAATTAAATAATGTTGAGATTCTTAAAAGTCTGACCATTTTCATTTTCATCATCTTCATCAGCATTATTTTCATTTTCATCCGCTCTCTCTTTAAGCCCCTCCCCCGCTCGGTCTCTTTAAGCCCCGCCCCCGAACACACTCCGTCTCTTTAAGCCCCGCCCCCACTCCGTCTCTTTAAGCCCCGCCACCCCGAGCCCACTCTGCTCTGATTGGTCGGCTTCAGGAAGTCAAACTCAAACTATTCATCAGTTAGTTTTTAAGGTTTTTTATTGAACATCGGAGAAGTTCTGCTTTACTTTGATCACAGATTCACACAAAACGTTCACGTCATTTTACGTCTGCAGAGCTTTTTTTTTTTTCTTTTCTTCTTTTTTTTAGGATTTCAGACGTAAAGTCGTTTTGTTTTTAACGTTAAATTCCCGATAACAGCGTCAGGTCGAAAGCTTCGTCGTCCAGCAGGAAAAAGATTTATTTTGAAAGGACGACTTCAGTCTTCAGTTTTACATCAGTTTCCACAAAACCACGTCTGTTCATATTTTCAGTTTTAGTGTTTGTGACGTTTCAAAGTTTTCACGTTATGAAGAAAAAAAAAACTGGATTCTCGTTTCTCCGACTTAAAAAAAGTCTTTAAGTTAGAAAAAGTCTGAAATCTGTAAAAACGAACGTGATGAAGTCTGTTAAAGTTTAAAGTCAGGATTAATAAAGTCAAGATTATTAAAGTCAGGATTATTAAAGTCAGGATTATTAAAGTCAGACTATTAATTATTAAAGTCAGGATTCTTAAAGTCAGGATTATTAAAGTCGGATTGTTAAAGTCAGACTATTAATTATTAAAGTCAGGATTATTAAAGTCAGGATTATTAAAGTCAAGACTATTAAAGTCAGGATTATTAAAGTCAGATTATTAAAGTCAGGATTATTAATTATTAAAGTCAGATTGTTAAAGTCAGGATTGTTAAAGTCAGGATTACTAAAGTCAGGATTATTAAAGTCAGGATTATTAAAGTCAGGTTATTAAAGTCAGGATTATTAAAGTCAGGTTATTAAAGTCAGGATTATTAAAGTCAGGATTATTAAAGTCAGGATTATTAAAGTCAGGTTATTAAAGTCAGGTTATTAAAGTCAGGATTATTAAAGTCAGGATTATTAATTATTAAAGTCAGGTTATTAAAGTCAGGATCATCAAAGTCAGGATTATTAAAGTCAGGATTATTAAAGTCAGATTATTAAAGTCAGATTATTAAAGTCAGGATTATTAAAGTCAGATTATTAAAGTCAGGATTGTTAAAGTCAGGATTGTTAAAGTCAGATTACTAAAGTCAGGATTATTAAAGTCAGAGTTTAACACGGTTCGTTAAAACAGAAAACAGATCTTGATGTTTTTGGGTTTTAAAACGTTTTTTCGGAGCTTTGAGAAACGTCGGGATGAATTTCAGAATACAGAGTTTTTATCTTCAGAGATGTTTCTTCTTGGTGTGGCTTTAATCCAAAGATGGTTTGTGTTGGCACAGAGCGTTTGATCCGTCGTGCTGCAGACAGACTCAACAGTTCATTTGTGGCGGCTGCCTCTCCTCTTCATGGCCGCCGTACACTGAGGACAGTACCACTTCCCCTTCGGAGCCTCCGTCAGACCCACGCAGCCGTAGTGGAACCACTCGATCGGACACTGCAACAGAAAACCCACTTTAACGCTGCGCACACACAAGCTTCACACTCTGACTGTATGTTGTTTTATTTATTGATTGATTTTTTTTCTCCCCTGGTGGAGGGAGGTGGGGGGGCTGTATCTTTCTTTCTTTTATTGTATCTATGTCTATACTGTTGGTATATTATACAAAACTGAAAATAAAATAATCAAAAAAAAAAAAAAAACAATGTGGAAACAATGAATCATCTTAATGAAGCTGATACTCACGTCTGTGTTGTCACAGCCGACCATCTCGCCATAAGAAACCTGAGAAACAGAACAGAAAGGCCTTCAACACACGTACGACAGGAAGTGGTCACAGACAGGAAGTGGTCTCAGACAGGAAATGGTCTTAGACAGGACGTACCTGGTTACAGATGCAGTATCGGGGCTCGTTGGGGTCGTAGGTCCAGTCCACCTGGCTGTTGGCCTCGGCCTCGGGCAGCGCTGATGCATGCTGGGAAAGCTCCTGAGCCAGCGCTGAGGATGAGGAGCAGGACGACAGCGAGGAGGACGAAGACGAGGAAGATGATTGGTGGTTGGAAGACTTGATGCTGCTTCTGGAGGAGGAGGAGGAGACACTCAGTGATTGGTTGGTTAAAGTCAGAATAAATATGAGTTCTGAGTTTGACATACCACAGAAAAGTGTGTTGTTAACCAGCCTGCCAAATTTCAATGATTAAAAAAATATAATCACCAAATATATGAAATTAGGCTTCAAAGTTGTGTAAAAATCAGCCACTGAAGCCCCGCCCCCTACCAAGTGTCACCTGTCAAAGTCACCACCTTTACCAGAAACATGGACGCTACGTCTGCTGCTAACTCAGCTGCTAGCTCGGCTAACTGTAGATTGTAGTAGTAGTAGTAGTAGAGTAGCTGAATGTATTTCTACCTCTACAGCAGCACGGGCGGGTTTATGCTAATCCTAGCTCCACAATTCAAATCTAAATGGTTGAAATGCTTTTTACACCTTTTTTAGAAATACATTTATGACCTATTAAATGTGATTAGAAGAAAACGTCTGAATTCACTTTACACAGTCTTTAAAGACTGAGTGAGAACTGAAGCTCAACAACAGACTAGTAACCGTTTGAAGCTGTAGTTGGGGTGGGGGTGTCTTACTTGGACTTGCGTCCCCGGGAGTCGGAGGCGGTGGTGGGGGCGAGGGTCTGGGTGAGGGTGGAGGCCAGGGCGGAGGAGGAGTAGCCGCTGTTATCCCGGGACAGAGAGAACTCTCCTCTGAGCTGGAAGTCGTTGTTCTTGATGGCCTCGTAGCTGGCCTTCAGGCTGGACGTCCTGCGGCCCTCCTTCATCTGAACACACAGTCAACCCACCGTCACGCCAACCGCCCGTCACATGTGCACGTGCGTGTGATGTCATGCAGGTGCGTGTTACCTGAGCGGTGGCCTGAACGGCCTGAGCGGCTGCCATGGTGATGGCCCCGGCTCCGGCCCCGGGCCCCGCAGGCAGGGAACTCAGGTTGTAGGACGCCAGCGGCTGAGACGAGTTCACACTGTAAACGCTGTTGTTGGAGGACGACGTGCTGTTGGCACGGCAACCTGCAGGGACACAACACACTGTTAGACACCGACAGGTGGAGGACAGGTGGAGGGTTAGAGGAGGAGGAGGAGGACAGGTGGAGGTGTGGAGGAGGACAGGTGAACAGGTGGAGGTGTGCAGGAGGACAGGTGGAGAGGAGGAGGTGGACAGGTGGAGGGGAGGAGGGTTAGAGGTAGAGGACAGGTGGAGGGTTAAAGGTGGAGGAGGACAGGTGGAGGTGGAGGAAAGGTGGAGGTGGAGGACAGGTGGAGGGTTAGAGGTAGAGGACAGGTGAACAGGTGGAGGGTTAAAGGTGGAGGACAGGTGGAGGAGGAAGAGGAGGACAGGTGTGGAGGTGGAGGAGGAGGACAGGTGGAGGAGGAGGACAGGTGGAGGGTTAGAGGTAGAGGACAGGTGAACAGGTGGAGGGTTAAAGGTGGAGGACAGGTGGAGGAGGAAGAGGAGGACAGGTGTGGAGGTGGAGGAGGAGGACAGGTGGAGGTGTGGAGGTGGAGGACAGGTGGAGGTGTGGAGGAGGACAGGTGGAGGTGTGGAGGAGGACAGGTGGAGGGTCAGAGGAGGAGGAGGAGGAGGACAGGTGGAGGGGAGGAAGAGGAGGACAGGTGGAGGTGGAGGAGTTACCTGGCGTGTTCTCCTTAGAAGCGTCTGATGTGAGTGTAGACAGCAAAGCTTCAGACTTGAACTTTTTCTCTGGAACGTGTTCAGTGGTGTGATGAGTCGGAGCGCTGTACTTCCTCTCTGAGACACACACACACACACACACACACACACACACACACACAGAGAGAGAGAGAGAGACACACAGTATTGATCAGGGAGGTGGAGCTGTATTGACTGACAGGTGAGTAGGCATGGGCCGGTATGAGATTCTGGCGGTATGATAACCATAAGAAAAAACATCATGGTTTCATGGTATGGTGGTATTGTGATTACAGCTCTAAAATGTTCCTAAAAGGAAGAAAAATAAAGACAAACATGTTCATTTAACCTGAATATAAACTGTAATGACAGTGTGAGGTGATACTCTACGCTGCAGCTGCTCCACCTGAGGGATTTCTGACCACCACTTCCTGTCTTTGACCAGTACTTCCTGTCTTTGACCAGCACTTCCTGTCTTTGACCAGCACTTCCTGTCTTTGACCAGACTAAAAACAGCTCATACCTCGGGAACGGTATGACAGAAAATTTATCGTGGCTTTTTCAAATCGCGGTGAACCTTGAACACGGTTATCATCCCATGCCTACAGGTGAGTATTGACTGACAGGTGAGTACTGAGGACTTACTCTCAGCTGTGGTGTGGGAGTGGACGTGGTGGTTGTTGATTGGCTGAGACGGACTGTCCATCTCTAACGACCCTAAAGAACGACAGCAGCAGCAGCAGTGATCAGGTCTCATCAATAACCAATAACCAATAAGTACATGATCAATAAGTACATGATCAATAAGAACATGATCAATAAGAACATGATCAATAAGGAGCGAGGCTCACGTCTCTCCAGGATCTCCGTGATGCCGGCGTTGTCGGCCTCCAGCTCCATCTTGAACTTGGCCAGTTCCTGGTCCAGTTTCCTCAGGTGACGGTCCACCTGATCAGGGACGAGACCAACTACTGATTACATCATCACTCATTGATTACATCATCACTCTTATTGATTACATCATCACTCTTATTGATTATATGATCACTCTCATTGATTACATCATTACTCTTATTGATTACATCATCACTCTTATTGATTATATATTGATTACATCATCACTCTTATTGATATGATCACTCAACATCAGCTGGCAGGTAATTGATTGATCAGCATTTTAACAGTTTTCCAGGATGAATGTGAGACTGCCACCTGCTGGTGTTTGGACTGAATCACACTCAAACATTCACTTCATATAAACTCTGTGTTCTACCAGCTGATTCATCTCCACCAGTAAAACCAGTCAAACCAGTTTATCTCCACTCGTTACTGTCCAGTCTGATACTCACCAGATCATAAATCTGATTGGCCAGCTGCACTTTCTCATCTGCATCTTCCAAAGCTTTGTAATAATCCTGAAACACAGATAATAATAATTATAATGGATAGATAGATAGATAGATAGATAGATAGATGGATAGACAGATGATAGACAGATGATGGATAGATGGATAGATGGATAGATGATAGATAGATAGATGGATGATGGATGGATCAGTTTGGAGTATAAAGTATGACCGCTGGAACCTTTTTAATAACTTCCATCTGCTCTTCTCTCCACTCAGGTTTGTTCTTCTTGGCGTTGACGAAGAACTCGATGACTTTCTGCTCCAGCTGGTCGGTGGCGTCTGAGTTCAAGAGACAGGAAACACAACATGAACAACTCCAACTCCTCTCCATTAAAGGACAGATTCACCACGTTTAACACTTCCACGTCTTATTAAAACTCACTGAGTGAAGCTCAGAGTTTACAGCTTAGTTTAGATAAAACTCACATAACCAATATTAATAAGTGACATAATGTAAAGCTGTCTTATATTTCAGTTGTCAGATTGTTCAGTTTGAGTTTTTCTAAATAAATATGAAGATAAACAGCTGCACTTAATGTTTGAAGGACTCGTCTTCATAGTATTTAAACAGTATTTTATGTGTATTAGATCTTTTTTTCTCTTAATTTAAGTTTAATATGTATGTTATAATAATAATAATAATAATAATGATGTGTATACTTATCTCTGATGTTTAATGTAATATCAAACCTTCATTATCTCAGGTATCATGACAGAAAACTAAGACTTTATCAACATATTGGTTTTTAGATAAATACATGTTGGTAAGATGATGAATCCATAAATCAGTTAAACTAGTTTTAAAAGCAGCATCAGGTTTGTTAAAATGTACATTTAGTATTTTTGTTGGTTTTCTATCATTTGAAATGACATTTGCACCATTTTTTACCAAAAGTAATTTAAGTATTTTGTCCATATTGAGTCATTGATCCTAATATGAGATTATTGGCTAATATCATTATTATCATTATTATCTACTACTTATTTTATTCTGTTTGCGCTGTGTACGTAAGGTTGTGCGTGATGAGGTCACCGGAAGTGACAGCTTTGACTGTAACACCGGTGTTCCGTGCAGAAATGTCCCCGTTAGCAGAGAGCCGCTGTTAGCTCTGGTAACGCTACTGATTCCCAGCGCAGTGTAACGGTGTGTTAACGGTGCATTAACGGTGTCTCCGGTGTGTGGGGACCGGTACGTACTCTGCACCTGCAGGTCCATCTCCCGCATCTCCGTGAACCTGTCCCGCAGGTCCATGGGAAGCTGCTCGATCACTGCGGAGAAGAAGAAGCTGTTAGCACGGCTATGCTAAAGGCTAACGGCTAGGATAAAGGCTAACGGCTAAGCTAACGGCCGAAGCCAACACAATAACACGCATTTAACACTTATTTAACCCGCATTAACGACACAAAAGGCGGCAGGCCGGGAGCCGGAGCCGCGGACTCACTCTCCAGATAATCCTCCAGGTACAACATCGCGGCGGCGTCTCAGTTTTCTGCGTTTTATAAATCAAATGTCCGCTTCCAAAATGGCGCCGCCAGACGCCGTCTCTCCCTCTGAAAAACAACCCGAACTGTGACGTCACGCGGCCTGACGTCAGCGGCTGGTCCGCGCCGCCATTGGCTGAAACTCCAGCGGGCATTGATTGGTACAAGGGGTTCAAACTTGAGGCCCGCGGGCCAGAACCGGCCGCCGAGGAGTCCACTCCGGCCCAATGTTCTGTCTTTCTTTCTTTCTTTCTTTCTTCTCAAAACAGATGCATCATGGGAGGTGTAGCTCGTTTATATAAATAAAATCCCTCAAACTGTCCCGAAGTGTTTAATTTATAGTATTTATTTATTATAACATGAATCTGCATTCCTGAGGATATACATATTTATGTCACTGGTATATCAGCACACTGCACCAATATTACTATTATTTATTTATTATAGTTGACAGTAAAGGCTTTCTTATTTTACTCTTGTAAATAATGTAAATGTTGTTTTTGTACATATTATTTATTGTTCTTTATTCTTTTTCTTATTGCTGCTCTTATATTCTATTTCCTGTCCACTTGCTGCTGTATTCATGCTAATAAAAAGGAAACAGGCTAAACTAAGCTCATATTAATCTGTGAGAGAAGATAGAACATGTTTATTACATATTTTTAACTTTATTATTATTCATTTATTAACTTTATTTTTACCCAGAGAGTCCATTGAATGATAATTGTTCCTATTAAACTGCTTCTATTAACACTAAACATGAAAAGTGTCTCTTCTGCACCTTTAATGAGAGATTCAGCATCAGGAAGTTTAGATGTGTAAATATGAAGTCAGTCTGTCAGTTATTGTGTTTAAACATTTAGATCTGTTTCATTTATTGTTTCAGTTTGAGCTGAAATTAAAATGTTTCATAAATAAATACGTTTTTATCTCACTGGTAAAAACAAACATTAAATCTAATTAATCTGAATTATATAAACTCTTTATGTCTGTTTTGACTGTTACTTCTTTCCTTCCTTCTTTCCTTCCATCTGTCCTTCCTCTCTCCTTATCTCTTTCCTCCTTTCCTTCTTTCCTTCCTCCATCCCCCTTTCTTCTTTCCTTCTTTCCTCCCTCCCTCCTACCTTCCTTCCTTACTTACTCCTTTCCTCCGTCCTTCCTTCCTCCCTTCCTTATTTCCTTTCCTCCCTTCCTTCCTTCCTTCCTCCATCCCCCTTTCTTCCTTCCTTCTGTCCTTCCTCCCTCCTACCTTCCTTACTTCCTTACTTCTTTCATTCGTCCTTCCTTCGTTCCTCCCTTCCTCATTTCCTTTCCTCCCTTCCTTCCTTCCTTCCTTCCTTCCTCCATCCCCCTTTCTTCCATCTGTCATTCCTTCCTCTCTCTCCTTCCTTCCTTCCTCCCTTCCTTCTTTCCTTCCTCCCTGCCTTCTTTCCTTTACTCCCTTCCTTCCCTCCTTCCTCCCTCCTTTCCTCCCTTCCTTGACTCAAACACAGCAGGAGGGTTAACAGAGTATTGTGATATTTACATCGATCCCCAGACACCAGGTATTAATCTAATTATATAAATTATAAATGTAAATGTGTTTTAGTGCCAGAACAACAGAGTCATAGCGTGTTCTGTCCACTAGAGGGCGCTGGTTAGTCATGAAGTCAGATTCATTAATATTAATATGATTGATTATGATAAACTGTATTAACTGTATTTCTGCAGCATTAAAGCATCAGATGAATATAATATATAATTGAAGAATATATATATATATATTATAATATATATAATATTATAATATTAACTGTATGTTTCTGTTGGGTTATTATATCTGCTGTTAAATCCAACCCGGGTTGTGTGTGTGTGTGTGTGTGTGTGTGTGTGTGTGTGTATCTGTGTGTGTATGTGTGTGTGTGTGTGTGTATGTGTGTGTATGTGTGTGTGTATGTGTGTGAGTGTGTGTGTGCGTGTGCATGATTGTGAGAGTGTGTGTGTGTGTGGTGTGTGTGTGTGTGTGTGTGTATGTGTGTGTGTGTGTGAATGTGTGTGTGTATGTGTGTGTGTGAATGTGTGTGTGTGTGTGTATGTGTATGTGTGTGTGTGTGTATGTGTGTGTGTGTGTGTGTGTGTGTGTGTGTGTGTGTGTGTGTGGGTGTGTGTGTGTGTGCATGAGTGTGTGAGTGTGTGTGTGTGTGAGTGTGTGTGTGTGTGTGAGTGTGTGTGTGTGTGTGTATGTGTATGTGTGTGTGTGTG
Source organism: Scomber colias (assembly GCA_021039105.1). NCBI lineage: Eukaryota > Metazoa > Chordata > Actinopteri > Scombriformes > Scombridae > Scomber > Scomber colias. Next base: position 23,357 of record JAJDFG010000860.1, read on the forward strand.
TATGTGTGTGTGTGTGTGTGTGTGTGTGTGTGAGTGTGTGTGTGTGTGTGAGTGTGTGCGTGTTTGTGTATGTGTGTGTGTGTGTGTGTATGTGTATGTGTGTGTGTGTGTGTGTGTGTGTGTATGTGTGTGTGTGTGTATGTGCATGAGTGTGTGTGTGTGTGTGTGTGAATGTGTGTGTGTGCATGTATCTAGTGTTCATACTTTAGTCCATATAGTGCATGTATCTAGTGTTTAGTGTTCATACTTTAGTGCATATAGTGCATGTATCTAGTGTCCATACTTTAGTCCATATAGTGCATGTATCTAGTATCCATACTTTAGTGCATATAGTGCATGTATCTAGTGTCCATACTTTAGTCCATATAGTGCATGTATCTAGTGTCCATACTTTAGTCCATATAGTGCATGTATCTAGTGTCCATACTTTAGTCCATATAGTGCATGTATCTAGTGTTTAGTGTCCATACTTTAGTCCATATAGTGCATGTATCTAGTGTCCATACTTTAGTCCATATAGTGCATGTATCTAGTGTTCATACTTTAGTCCATATAGTGCATGTATCTAGTGTTCATACTTTAGTCCATATAGTGCATGTATCTAGTGTTTAGTGTCCATACTTTAGTCCATATAGTGCATGTATCTAGTATCTAGTGTTCATACTTTAGTCCATATAGTGCATGTATCTAGTGTTTAGTGTTCATACTTTAGTGCATATAGTGCATGTATCTAGTGTCCATACTTTAGTCCATATAGTGCATGTATCTAGTGTTCATACTTTAGTGCATATAGTGCATGTATCTAGTGTGCATACTTTAGTGCATATAGTGCATGTATCTAGTGTTCATACTTTAGTCCATATAGTGCATGTATCTAGTGTTCATACTTTAGTGCATATAGTGCATGTATCTAGTGTTCATACTTTAGTCCATATAGTGCATGTATCTAGTGTTCATACTTTAGTGCATATAGTGCATGTATCTAGTGTGCATACTTTAGTGCATATAGTGCATGTATCTAGTGTTCATACTTTAGTCCATATAGTGCATGTATCTAGTGTTCATACTTTAGTGCATATAGTGCATGTATCTAGTGTTCATACTTTAGTCCATATAGTGCATGTATCTAGTGTTCATACTTTAGTCCATATAGTGCATGTATCTAGTGTTCATACTTTAGTGCATATAGTGCATGTATCTAGTGTGCATACTTTAGTGCATATAGTGCATGTATCTAGTGTTCATACTTTAGTCCATATAGTGCATGTATCTAGTGTTCATACTTTAGTCCATATAGTGCATGTATCTAGTGTTCATACTTTAGTGCATATAGTGCATGTATCTAGTGTGCATACTTTAGTGCATATAGTGCATGTATCTAGTGTTCATACTTTAGTCCATATAGTGCATGTATCTAGTGTTCATACTTTAGTCCATATAGTGCATGTATCTAGTGTTCATACTTTAGTGCATATAGTGCATGTATCTAGTGTTTAGTGTTCATACTTTAGTCCATATAGTGCATGTATCTAGTGTTTAGTGTTCATACTTTAGTCCATATAGTGCATGTATCTAGTGTTCATACTTTAGTGCATATAGTGCATGTATCTAGTATCTAGTGTTCATACTGTAGTCCATATAGTGCATGTATCTAGTGTTCATACTTTAGTCCATATAGTGCATGTATCTAGTGTTCATACTTTAGTGCATATAGTGCATGTATCTAGTGTCCATACTTTAGTGCATATAGTGCATGTATCTAGTGTTTAGTGTTCATACTTTAGTCCATATAGTGCATGTATCTAGTGTTCATACTTTAGTGCATATAGTGCATGTATCTAGTGTCCATACTTTAGTGCATATAGTGCATGTATCTAGTGTTTAGTGTTCATACTTTAGTGCATATAGTGCATGTATCTAGTGTTTAGTGTCCATACTTTAGTCCATATAGTGCATGTATCTAGTGTCCATACTTTAGTCCATATAGTGCATGTATCTAGTGTTTAGTGTTCATACTTTAGTCCATATAGTGCATGTATCTAGTGTCCATACTTTAGTCCATATAGTGCATGTATCTAGTGTCCATACTTTAGTGCATATAGTGCATGTATCTAGTGTTTAGTGTATCTAGTGTATAGTGTATCTAGTGTTTAGTGTTAAGTGTATGTAGTGTATAGTGTATCTAGTGTTTAGTGTGTGTAGTGTTTAGTGTATGTAGTGTTTAGTGTATCTAGTGTTTAGTGTATCTAGTGTTTAGTGTCTCGTGTGTTTCCTCTGTTTTGAGCCCGCGGCTGTGCGTCTGGAGGCGGACACATTCCTCTGTCCTCCCCGGGGACAGACGGAGGGAGGAGGGAAGCTGCTGCTGCTGCTGCCGCATTTAATTAGAGCAGAAGAAGAAGCAGCAGGACAGGGACAGCCCCCCCCCCTCCCCGCCCCCCTCCTCACAGAGCAGACAGGACTCCGGCTTCAACGCACCGGACAGAAAGTTTACGCGTAAAAGTGACGCTGGCACGAGCTGAGGTGGAGGAGCGCGTGAGGAGGACGAGTTGAAGCGGAGGGGCGCGTGTCTGTGGACTCTTTGGAGGTTTTGACTTTGTGTTTTTTCCGGTTTGAAGCTTTTGGATCACACACGCGCGCGCGCTTCACGAGAGGAAAATGCTGGATTTTACGCGTACACGTCAGTAAGGAGTATTTAAAGAGTATTTGTGGTCCGCGTGAGAGACATGATTGATGTGGAAACGTCCCCGCGGACTGACCGGAAGTAACAAACCACCTGTTGATGTTTCCTGGAGCTGCTCGCGGAGGATTCACGCGCAGTTAGTGAGAAGAGGCTCGTGTCTAATGAGTGCTGATCTCTGCAGTTTGTTTTCAGTGAGCGTGTTGCCATGGTGACCTGTTTGTTTACAGTGAGCGTGTTGCCATGGTGACCTGTTTGTTTGCAGTGAGCGTGTTGCCATGGTGACCCGGGCTCAGATGAGGTCGGGATGGCACGAGAGGACGCAGTGAGGTGTCTGCGCTGTCTGCTGTACGCGCTCAACTTCCTGTTCTGGGTGAGAAGAAGACATCCGGTCACACAGCTGATCACAGCTGATCAGTTATCAGCTGATCACTGATCGATCAGGAGCTAAAGGATCATTACATGCAGGAAGTGGACAGCTGTTAGTCTTTAAACTGATTTAAAATGTGAGACTTTGTTAAACTAAACAAGACATTTGATCTTTAATTGATTAATTAATGATCTGATCAGCTGTGAAACATATTTTACATTCAGGATCACGTGACTGTCAAACATTCAACATGTGAACCAACAGAGTGATCAACACTTCAGTCTAAACTCCAGTTAAAGTTAATAAAGTTAATAAAGTTAAAGTTAATAAAGTTAATAAAGTTAAAGTTAAAGTTAATAAAGTTAAAGTTAATAAAGTTAATAAAGTTAAAGTTAATAAAGTTAAAGTTAATAAAGTTAAAGTTAAAGTTAATAAAGTTAAAGTTGTAGTAGAAGTTAGAGTGGGTTAAAGTAGGCCAGCGTGAGTCTGAGAGCAGGTTTCACATTCTGAGATGTTATTTGTGGGAAGCAGAAACTGATCCATGTGTGTTTATTTCTGTGTGTTTATTTCTGTGTGTGTGTGTGTGTGTGTGTGTGTGTGTGTGTGTGTGTGTGTGTGTGTGTGTGTGTGTGTGTGTGTGTGTGTGTGTGTGTGTCCAGCTGATGTCAGCATGGTCCTGGGAGTGGCAGCGTGGATCAGAGACCCCCTCTGAACACCGTGCTGACCCTGACAGCCCACACCAGGTAACAGTCAGAGAGGTGTGTGTGTGTGTGTGTGTGTGTGTGAGGTGAATCAGCTGATCAGACGTCTCCTGGTTTAACATCCAGACTCACGGTGAGTAAACTCAGCTGGTCCTCTGCAGCAGGAGATGATTCAAAACTGTCACATTCCTGCAGACTTGGCTCTCTGTGTGGAGCTGCTGGACTCATAACAGCGGAGGGGGGGGGGGGGGCACACACACACACACACACACACACACACACACATACACACACACACACACACACACACACACACAGTAAATGAATAAATATATGAGCAGTCTTCCAGCAGCTCAGAGGAGTCTCTCTCTCTCTCTCTGTCTCTCTCTCTCCTCTCTATCCCTCTCTCACTCTCTCTCCCTGTCTCTCTCTCTCTCTCCTCCTCTCTCTCTCTCCTCTCTCTCCTCTCTCTCTCTCTCTCTCTCTCTCTCTCTGTCTCTCTCTCTCTCTCTCTCTCTCTCTCTCTCTCTCTCTCTCTCTCTGCAGGCTGGAGGAAGCAGCCGTCCTCACATATTCCTCCAGCTGTCCATCCCGTCATCATCGCCGTGTGCTGTTTTCTCATCATCGTGGCGATGGTGGGATACTGCGGCACGCTCAAATGTAACCTGCTGCTGCTGTCCTGGGTACGACTCACACATCTCACACAGGAAACACACTCACTGCCCTCTCAGAGCCCGGCTCACACAGGAAACACACTCACTGCCCTCTCAGGAGCCCGGCTCACACAGGAAACACACTCACTGCCCCTCTCAGAGCCCGGCTCACAGGAAACACACTCACTGCCCTCTCAGAGCTCACACACCACCAGTCAGTTTATCACTCACATCACACTATAGAGACTTACCTGTCTGCTGTCACCTGGGGGAGGAGGGGGGGAGGAGGGGGGCGGTGGGTGAGGGGGACAGGTGTGTGTGTGTGTGTGTGTGGGGAGGGGGTGGGCGGCAGGTGTGTGTGTGTGTGTGTGTGGGGAGAGGAGGGTGGGGGCAGGTGTCAGGTGTCTCTATTGTCCCTCAGTAGAGATAAGATTGTCCCTTCAGTCTGAAAGATGAGACGCTGGGACAGAGAGCAGCTCCAGCCAGCGTGTGTGTGTGTGTGTGTGTGTGTGCGTGTGTGTGTGTGTGTGCTCAGGTGTAGCACTGACCTTTGACCCTGTAGCTGCAAGCCCTCTAAGCGGTGATGTTATCCTCAGATTCTTGATCCCGTGAGCTCAGCTGCAGGTCAGATGTGTGACAGCAGCTGGAGACGTCAGGTCAGAGAGGACGAGCTGGAGAAGGTGTTAAAGTATCTACAATCATATATTTCTATAAGACGTGTCCTCCGTGTGAAGCCGAGGACGAGCTCGGACTGAGTGTCAGCTATTCTTCTACATCAGGCAGCAAACTTTCAGAGAAACCGTCGTAGAAGAAGACCGCTATGCTCCACCCGATGTGCTCCATCCCGATGCTGCGTAGAGTCACATCTTGACTTCATTTCTAACCTTCACTCCTGAATCCTGCAGTTTGTACTGTGTGATGCAAGGATGTCAAACATACGGTCCGAGGGCCTGAATCGGTCCGATCTGGACAACATGAAGACAATGCAGTGCTGATGTCACTTAACGAGCTTGTTCAGGGTCAAACATGATGCTGTAGTGAAGGCTGAGAGGAGCCAGGTTACATTAAACATGTAAAATGTGTAAAAACTGAGATGTAATATGTTGAAGTGTCACTAATGTCATGTGTTAGATACGAGGTGTGTAATGTTTTACTGGTCCCCCCCCCCCCCCCCTTGTGATGTGTTAAAGTATCTATAACATATATGTCTATCACACGTCTCCTCTGACCTCTGACCTCTGACCCCTTGCTGTCTGCAGTACTTTGGCAGTCTGCTGGTCATCTTCTGTGTGGAGCTGGCGAGCGCCGTCTGGACCTACGACCAGGTGAGACAAACAAGCTGCTGCAACACTAATATATGAAATTATCAAATAATCAAAGCTTCATCTCAAAAATACGCTCTTAAGCTTTGTGAAATTCAACAGACCTTTTTTTTGTGCATTTATTGTGAAAATATGAAAGATGTGTTTGCTTTTAACAGCTTTACATCCTAATATATAACTTCATCATAAAAGCGGTGATGATGGTGATGATGATGGTGATGATGGTGATGATGGTGATGATGATGGTGATGATGGTGATGATGGGATGGGTGATGGTGATGGTGATGATGGTGATGGTGATGGTGATGATGGTGATGATGGTGATGATGATGAATGGTGATGATGGTGGTGATGATGATGGTGGTGGTGGTGATGGTGATGATGGTGATGATGGTGGTGATGATGGTGATGATGATGATGGTGATGATGATGATGATGGTGGTGATGGTGATGGTGATGATGATGATGATGGTGATGATGGTGATGATGGTGATGATGATGATGGTGATGATGATGATGGTGATGATGGTGATGGTGATGATGGTGATGGTAATGGTGATGATGGTGATGATGGTGATGTGATGGTGATGGTGATGATGATGATGGTGATGATGATGATGGTGATGATGGTGATGATGATGATGATGGTGAACCTCCGCTGGGTCGTGTTCTTGTTGCTAAGCGACTCAGTAACGCTGGAGTGTGTGAGCGTGTGTGTGAAACGGACCAATGGGAGCGGAGCCGGCGAGCAGCTGCAGTGGGTTTCTAAGAATAACCAGAAATGTTTGACACGCTGCTGCGCTCAGATCAGATCCTGTTTCACCCCCTAACCCTAACCCTCAGCTGCTGGGAGGACCCTAACCCTAACCCTCAGCTGCAGGGAGGACCCTAACCCTAACCCTCTGCTGCTGGGAGGACCCTAACCCTAACCCTCAGCTGCTGGGAGGACCCTAACCCTAATCCTCAGCTGCTGGGAGGACCCTAACCCTAACCCTCTGCTGCTGGGAGGACCCTAACCCTAACCCTAACCCTCTGCTGCTGGGAGGACCCTAACCCTAACCCTCAGCTGCTGGGAGGACCCTAACCCTAACCCTCTGCTGCTGGGAGGACCCTAACCCTAACCCTAACCCTCTGCTGCTGGGAGGACCCTAACCCTAACCCTCAGCTGCTGGGAGGACCCTAACCCTAACCCTCAGCTACTGGGAGGACCCTAACCCTAACCCTCAGCTACTGGGAGGACCCTAACCCTAACCCTCTGCTGCTGGGAGGACCCTAACCCTAACCCTCAGCTACTGGGAGGACCCTAACCCTAACCCTCTGCTGCTGGGAGGACCCTAACCCTAACCCTCAGCTGCTGGGAGGACCCTAACCCCAACCCTCAGCTGCAGGGAGGACCCTAACCCTAACCCTCAGCTGCAGGGAGGACCCTAACCCTAACCCTCAGCTGCAGGGAGGACCCTAACCCTCAGCTGCAGGGAGGACCCTAACCCTAACCCTCTGCTGCTGGGAGGACCCTAACCCTAACCCTAACCCTCTGCTGCAGGGAGGACCCTAACCTTCAGCTGCAGGGAGGACCCTAACCCTAACCCACAGCTGCAGGGAGGACCCTAACCCTCAGCTGCAGGGAGGACCCTAACCCTAACCCTCAGCTGCAGGGAGGACCCTAACCCTCAGCTGCAGGGAGGACCCTAACCCTAACCCTCAGCTGCAGGGAGGACCCTAACCCTAACCCTCAGCTGCTGGTAGGACCCTAACCCTAACCCTCAGCTGCTGGGAGGACCCTAACCCTAACCCTCTGCTGCTGGGAGGACCCTAACCCTCTGCTGCTGGGAGGACCCTAACCCTAACCCTCAGCTGCTGGTAGGACCCTAACCCTAACCCTCAGCTGCTGGGAGGACCCTAACCCTAACCCTCTGCTGCTGGGAGGACCCTAACCCTCTGCTGCTGTTAGATCAGAATCATGTTTATAAAGTAAAGCTTCCTCATTGAAGATGCTGCAGGGGGTTATGGGTAGTGTAGTTCTTACAGCAGAGCATATCTCAATATGTGTGTGTGTGTGTGTGTGTGTGTGTGTGTGTGTGTGTGTGTTCAGCCCTCAGTGCAGCGCTCTGATATGATCAGCTTGAAGTCTCGGATGCCAAACTTCGGCCTGCAGCGTTACCAGTGGCTCACACACACCTGGAACACCTTCCAGACAGAGGTCAGAGGTCACACACACACACACACACACACACACACACACACACACACACAGACACACACACACCTGCGTGCTGACTGACAGGTGTGTGTGTGTGTGTGTGTGTGTGTGTGTGTGTGTGTGTTTGTAGTTTAAATGCTGTGGAGTGATCTACTTCACTGATTGGCTGGAGATGACAGAGATGGAGTGGCCACCTGACTCCTGCTGCTCCAATCAGTATCCAGGATGTGCTCGCCACGCCCACGACCACGACCTCAGCGACCTGCACCAAGAGGTGATTTTATCCAATCAGGTTTCCAGGTTCCTCACCCTCTTCTTCATCATCCTTCCTCCTCCTCTACTGACTCTGATCATGTGAAGTATGTCGTGTGTTTAACTGAGTGACCGGAGTTAACCGGTGAGTTACAGCTGTGGATCAGGAAGTAGAGCGGCTATCCACCAATCAGAAGTCCACCTGTCGATGTTTCCATGGCAACATACTGAACCATCAGTGTGTGAATGTGACATGTAGCGTAAAAGCTCAGCACAGTGTTTATTATTCACAGTCAGCTGGTCACAGTGATGATCAGCTGACTGATGATCAGCTGTTACTTACTGATGTTTATTCTTCCTCGATGTGTTTCAGGGCTGCGGTCCAAAGATCTACAGTTTCATCCGCGGGACGAAGCAGCTGCAGGTTTTGCGTTTCCTGGGCGTCTCCATCGGCGTGGCGCAGATCCTCGCCATGGCGCTCACGCTCACGCTGCTCTGGGCGCTTTATTACGGACGCAAATCCCCAGAGCTGGACTCCACGCCGCCGCCGCCAGCAGGAGCAGACGACTCCGTCCCCCCCTCAGGTGAAGCCTCACAGTCGGGCTGCACCCGCACTAGTAAAGGCTGGACTAACCCACCCAACACCAGCACCAGCAGCGCCGCCGCCAAGCTGGGAGAGCACCAGTTTGAGATGGAGCGGCTGTCGTAGCGGCGGCAGGACGGAGCTGCTCTGGTTCGGTAGTTTATCGTAACGACTCCTGATCAGGTCCTGGTCTAGTTTCAGACATCAGCTCAAGTCCTGATGTGTTAAAGAGTAAATCTGTCCTTCAGGTCTGTTCAGGATCCGTAAAGCCTGCTGCTGGTCTCTGATTCAGGGTCTGGTTGTGTCATGTGATCAGTACTGAAGGAAATGAAAGACTAAACTACCAAAATAAAAGCAGAGTTGGGATGAAGCGGAACGATCCTTTAATGAGATCAAGCCAGGAACTCAGGCGACGGTACAAAAAGGGATGGAGACTCTCAGACTCTGAGACTCTTAGGGACTTTGAGAGACTCTGAGGGACTCTGAGGGACTCTGAGAGACTCTTAGGGACTCTGAGAGACTCTGAGAGACTCTGAGGGACTCTGAGGGACTCTGAGGGACTCTTAGGGACTCAGAGTCCTGCAGGAACCCGATGGACTCTGGTTCTTTGTGTTCACTGGACGAGCAGATTCAGCACTAAAGGAAACGACCACTCACAGAGACGCAGGACGTTTGTCAGCCACTGGAAGCTCTGATCAGACTTCATGTAGAAACGCTGCATGTTTGAATATTTAATGTTTGTCTCTCATGTCTCAGCTAGCGGAGCGTTTTCACTGGAATAAAAACTAAAGCCGGATTACACTGATCTGTCTCCAGAGGACGTTTGATTTACTCACCTAACTCTCTGCACTCTAGCCGGGTGGGAACTGCTGCACTGTGGAGGTCAACACCACTGTACCTTAGCTCTTAGCTAACACATATACACACACACACACACACACACACACACACACACACACACACACACACACACACACAACTTTAAGGGTCATCAGGTCTTATTTAGTCCACACTCACGCTGCAGCTTCCTGTCGTGGTTCAGACTCCAGTTAAACTTTTCAAAGTTAAAGGAAACGTAATTTAGATATGAGACCAATAATCAACTTTTCTCATGTTTGATAAATAAGTGAAGTCTTTATTCAACTCGTTCTCTTTCTTTATGACAGGAAAGTGAATATCTGACGCTTTTAGAGTCACTGTGGACTTCCTGAGACACTTTCTGACATTTCATTGATAAATAATTGATCAGGAAAGTAATCAGAAGATGAATTGATAATGAGAATAACCGTAAGTCTCCCTGAGAGGCCTCGGCTTTAATCTCACGGCCATTAAAGGAAGTAACAGAAGCTTTTATCTCTTTAAAGTTATTAAAGTCATTATATCTGTTTTACTCCTCCTAACCCTAACCCTTCATCTGGAGTCTACCCTAACCCTTCATCTGGAGTCTACCCTAACCCTTCATCTGGAGTCTACCCTAACCCTTCATCTGGAGTCTACCCTAACCCTTCATCTGGAGTCTACCCTAACCCTTCATCTGGTGTCTACCCTAACCCTTCATCTGGAGTCTACCCTAACCCTAACCCTTCATCTGGAGTCTACCCTAACCCTAACCCTTCATCTGGAGTCTACCCTAACCCTTCATCTGGAGTCTACCCTAACCCTTCATCTGGAGTCTACCCTAACCCTAACCCTTCATCTGGAGTCTACCCTAACCCTTCATCTGGAGTCTACCCTAACCCTTCATCTGGAGTCTACCCTAACCCTAACCCTTCATCTGGAGTCTACCCTAACCCTAACCCTTCATCTGGAGTCTACCCTAACCCTTCATCTGGAGTCTACCCTAACCCTAACCCTTCATCTGGAGTCTACCCTAACCCTTCATCTGGAGTCTACCCTAACCCTTCATCTGGAGTCTACCCTAACCCTAACCCTTCATCTGGAGTCTACCCTAACCCTAACCCTTCATCTGGAGTCTACCCTAACCCTAACCCTTCATCTGGAGGTAGAAGAGACAGCGAGGTTCTGGCAGAAGTGAGAGGAGAGAGACGCTACAGCCTGAGAGACCAAACATCTCAACTAAAACACATTCCTGAAGTAGAGCTGCAGCTGTTGGCAGAAACTGGAGATCATAACACACACACACACACACACACACACACTGTCAGCTGTCCAGAGAACAGATCCTAACATCCAGCATGGGTGAAACTCTACCTCAACAACCGCTGTACACTGTATTAATAGTTCCTCACCAAGAGGGGGGGGGGGGGGGGGGGGAAGAGAGAGAGAGAGAGAGAGAGAGAGAGAGAGAGAGAGAGAGAGAGAGAGAGAGTTAACATGACAGATTAAAAGCAAGTTTTTAATGAAAAGAGACGACCACGCCTGTCAGAGTGTTTTAATAGGACAATGTTTTATTCTAGTTACTCAGACGATGCAACGGACAAAACCATGGAAGCTTCTCTTTTTTCTTTTTTTAAATATTATCCTCAATGATTCATGTTTTTATCAATATAACACAAGCTGTAAACAAATCCAAAGTAATAATAATAATTATCATAATCCTCAAGTTTTCATCAATTTACAGGTAAATCCTCCCATGAGCTCCTCCTGAAGGCATGCAGGCTGGAACGCAAAGTAAAGAAACATAAGATGATTCACTACACTAACAATTACAACACATGAGCACTAAGCTAACAGTAAGAAAGAATCCTTAGTTCTTCATCATCATCCTCAAAAATATGTTTCTACAGGTTTTCACCCTTCAGCCCGCCCCCCCGAAAACACACACAAACAAAGGAAGAGACAGAAACTGAGTCACGTTAAAGTCAAGCAGTGATGGATGATGCTAATCTCAGGATGCGAGCAGGGTCGGAGGAAATTTGCATTTTTCTCGCGTTGAAACGTCAAAAAAATAAAATCAATCTGCTTTTAATGAAGTTCAGTAGCTTCAAGCAGACGTCACAGATTTGCATCATTGATTTCAGATTTCAGAAGAAACGTCTACGAGATGAATCCAGGAAATAAAACAATAAAAACCTCCAGAAAAAACAAACTCATCATCATCATCATCATCATCATAATAGACATATATACGTAGACGCCGCATTGACTGCTGCTGCCTACACGGCGGCCATCTTGGTTCAGGGCCACTCGCTCCTGCAGCGCATTATGTCTATAGAGGAATGACGTGTTTGCACCATTAAAAAGTGTTCATACATCACTCAATTATAATAAAAATAAATTAATAAAATTGCTTAATTGTCAGCATATATTCACACGGGTTGTTTGTTACAAATGTCAGACAGATAGATAGACACGTCTTTAATAAATCAAACCGTTTGGAAATCAGTCGAGATTTCAGTGAATAATTCTACTTTGAGACTGTGGAGCATCTCTTACCTCCATAGATATACATGCACTACTGTCTCTGCTAACCCTGCTAGCCCTGCTAGCCCTGGACCAAGATGGCGGCGCTTTAGGCATGAGTCTCTACAGTCAATGCGGTGTCTACGTATATATGTCTATGATCACCATCATCATCATCATCATCATCGCAGGAGAGAGGCGAGTCTTTAAAAGGAGAATCGTCTTCGTGTTCAGCTGAGACTCGACTGTGCAGGTAGATCCAGATGTTTCTGAGTCCAGCGGGTCCACGTGGGCCCATGAGGGTCACATCTGGGCTGTAATATGGGCCCCAAGTGGGTTTGTCTGCAGTTTCCATGGTAACCACACCTGTGTTTGCCCACATGGGCTTCCAATGGGTTCTGACTGTGTTTCAGGTGGACCCATGTTTGCCCATATGGGTCTAAGTGGGATCAGAATGGAGCTTAAATGGGCCCATTGAGCCAGGCAGGGACCCATGTTACTGGAACCATGTGGGACCAGTTTAAACCCACATGGACCTGCTGTCTGGGAGGAGACTCTACATCTTTAACTGTTTCTGCACTGAGCTCTCGGGATGTGTTCAGCTGCCTCCCTTCCCCTAACGTGTCCCACCTGAGCCTCGTTAACCTCGTTATCATCGAGTCTGTTCACATGTGGTCTGCTCTCTCTTTCCCTTCTGAGCCGGATCGTCCAGCGTTCGTCTCTCAGTATTTATTCTTAGTGTTATTGACCAGTTTTGTCTTTTGGATTCAGAGTATTGGTCCTGTCCTGTGACTTTGTATTTCTTGGTTTCTGACTTTTTGGATTAAATGACTTGAGAACTCTTCATGTGTGTGTCCCTGTCTCTGTGTTTGAGTCCAGCTGGTCTGTGTCTGACGCTAAAATACAGGCAATGAATAATGTTTAATATAATGTGTCAACGTTCAATCTACAGTCCTGGATTATAACATTTTTAAATGTTAAATAATCAAGATAGAATCAAAGTCTGCAGTATAGCACAGTCTTTATTTTAATTGAATCTGTATTTCAGGGTCAGCAGTTTGGTTTTTTAAGGTTGGGGCCGTTAATCGATGCAGTGGAAACTCAGGTTTATATGTTTGTTTTAATTTATTTAAAAATAAAACAGATTTACAACACTGTTAAATATTGTATCTACAAGAGAGAAACAACACAGCATTTCTTTTCCACTGCCAAAAGTTGTTGTTGAATTGTACGTATTAAACTTTAATTTCTAGAAGGTTTATTGGACTGAAGATAGCATGAAGGTTTATTAGTGTGATGAGCAGAGCTGAGTCAGCGTGTTTGTCTCTGACACGAACAGCTCGGCCCAAACAAGATCTGACAAGTTTTCATGGATCAACTAAACTAAAGCATGTTCCTCACTAACGTGGCTCCATTTAAAAGATAAACAGACTTTACAACCGGAAACATTTATTATAAGAAGCTTTGTTACAATAAAGAAATGGCCAACAGGACGACCTCATCATCGCTCCTCACTGAGAGGACGAGGAGGAGAGCCGGGAGCATTTTACAGGACGCATATGAACAGTTTTTAATGTGGAACGGGACCTTTTGTGTTAAATGTCTGCTTCTATGTTGTCTCGTGTGTTTGGTGATTATTCTATTCTGTTCCCCACTTTGAGAGCTACTGTTTAAAATGTCTTTAACCCTTAAACAGGCAGCGTGCACCAGGAGACTCTTTAAGGAGCATGATGGTTAAGGTGGTTGTTTAAATGTATATGAGCCTTATATTGGTAGAATTGAAGCTTGTGGTTATAAAATGATAAAAATCAGTTTAGAAACTAGTATGTGTGATATTAATGAGCAGAATGTATCACTTTAACTTTACTATGTTAAATAACACATTTAAGTGTTTTTACCATTATCACCATTTTATACCTTAATAAGGGCAAAGCATCCTGGTGGAGATACAACTCATAAAATCTAAAATATATTAAAAATATGAAGGAAATGTTTTACTTTAGGTCCAAATGACATAACTAGTGACATCACATTAGGATTTTTGTACATCTAATTTTCCATCCTGCCTGTTTAAGGGTTAAATCGTGGTTCAGTGCAGAGTCAGTGATGTGAACCTCCTCGGGTCTCCCTGCAGTCAGTCGTGTGTCTACAGTCTGATATCTGCAGCGCCCAGAGTTCAAAGTATAATCAGACAAAGTAACATTAGGCAACATGTGCGTTAAATAAATCAACAACATACAGAAACGATTTTTTTTTTTCTTATCACAAATTTGACATCAACAGCTCTCAGATGTGTTCATGTTCCTGTACAGCAGAGAGGAAGGCAGTCAGCTCCGACAGAAAGATCAGGTAAAAAAACCACAGTAGTATTTACACAGTCAGGACCAGACAGCTGTGGTGAGGTCACGCTCGCATTCACACAGATGTGCATGCAGAGGAACACGCTAGCACACATGCACTCAAACACACACACAGATACTGAACATGCTCAGAAACATGGGACCGTCATGTCATGCTACATGTCAGCTGCACGGACACGTCGTCACTCAGAGGAGCTAAAGAGACCAAATATCAGAGACCACATCAACTCATTAGGAGTCAGCTGATCGTCTGTTAAAGGACCAGCGTGAAGGATTTAGTGACATCTAGTGGCGAGGTTGCAGATTATTCCTGTGTTCTTTCCCTTCCTCCCATCTGTCCTTCCTCCCTTTCTTCCTTCCATCTGTCCTTCCTTCAAACACACGCACATGGGACCGTCATGTCATGCTACATGTCAGCTGCACGGACACGTCGTCACTCAGAGGAGCTAAAGAGACCACATCAACTCATTAGGAGTTAGGAGTCAGCTGATCGTCTGTTAAAGGACCAGCGTGAAGGATTTAGTGACATCTAGTGGTGAGGTTGCAGATTGCACCAAACTGAACTGACTTCTCTCCTCTTCCAAAACATGTAGGACAGGGGTGTCAAACATGAGGCCCGTGGGCCAGAACCGGCCCGCCAAGGGGTGCAATCCGGCCCAGTTTCCTTCCTGTGTTCTTTTCCTTCCTTCCATCTGTCCTTCCTCCCTTCCTTTTATCCTTTCTTTGTTCCTTCCTCCCTTTCTTCCTTCTGTCCTTCCTCCCATCTGTCCTTCCTCCCTTCCTTCCTTCTGTCCTTCCTTCCATCTGTCCTTCCTCCCTTTCTTCCTTCCATCTGTCCTTCCTCCCTTTCTTCCTTCTGTCCTTCCTCCCATTGTTTGTGAAATGACATAATTGTAATATAATGAAGTTCTTTCCTCAGCTGTGGTCATGTGATCCACACATTTATCTTTTCTACCCTAACCCTTAAACAGGCAACGTGCACCAAGAGATACAGACTCTTTAACCTTCCTGTCGTCCTCCCGGGTCAAATTGACCCCTTCTGTTTTGACTGTTCCTTCTTTCCTTCCTTACTTCCTTCCTTTCTTCTATCCTTCCTTCCTTCCTTCCTCCCTCCCTCCCTCCCTTCCTTCCTTCCTCCCTCTTTTCCTTCCTTATTGCTCCCTTCCTTCCCTTCCTCCCTCCTTTCCTTCCTTCTTCCCTCCTTTCCTTCCTTCTTTCCATCCCTTCCTCCCTCCTTTCCTTCCTTCTTCCCTCCTTTTCTTCCTTCTTTCCTTTCCTTCCTCCCTCCTTTCCTTCTTTCTTCCCTCCTTTCCTTCCTTCCTTCCTACCTTCCTTCCTTTCTCTCTCCTTCCTTTCCTTCCTTCTTCCTCCCTTCCTTCCTTCTTTCCTTTCCTTCCTCCCTCCTTTCCTTCCTTCTTCCCTCCTTTCCTTCCTTCCTTCCTTCCTACCTTCCTTCCTTTCTCTCTCCTTCCTTTCCTTCCTTCTTCCTCCCTTCCTTCCTTCTTTCCTTTCCTTCCTCCCTCCTTTTCTTCCTTCTTCCCTCCTTTCCTTCCTTCCTTCTTTCCTTTCCTTCCTCCCTCCTTTTCTTCCTTCTTCCCTCCTTTCCTTCCTTCCTTCTTTCCTTCCTTCCTTCCTTCCTTCCTTCCTTACTTTAGGTGCAAATGACATAACTAGTAAGGATTTTTTACATCTAATTTTCCCTCCTGCCTGTTTAAGAGTTAAACTGGATTCATGTGAAGAGTTTCTACTTTGAACAAATTTTCTGAACATCTGAGTGACAAAAGTGTCCATGAGAAGTTTTCAGTTTCTGTTCAGTCTGTCCTGAATCAGAGACAACTTCAAGAACTCAGCTGCTGCTTTTCTCTGTTCGTCAGTCGATCAGAGAAACAGAGAAACGGAGCAGAATGATCCTTTAAGCAGAGACAGATGAGAAGATGGCTCGACTGCTTCAACACAGTAAAAGTCTGAGGACGTCAAAGACTGTCCAACAGACTCTGAGGTGTTTGATGATATAAATGTAATTTAGTCTTTTATAAGAACATGAGCTAGCAGAGCTTTTATACTTTGTGCTTTTTACAGTTTTAGATCATTTTTGAACGTTCTATAAATTCATCATATTATTAACTTTAAGATTTGAACCCCTGCTGACTCCTGAATGAATGAACTTATAAAGGTAAGATTTAATGTTGTGGAGCGTTTCTCTGCTTCCAGTCTTTGTGCTAAGCTAAGCTAAGCTAGGCTAGGCTAAGCTAAGCTAAGCTAAGTAGAAGCTGTGAATCATGTTCTCATCTGACTCTGACTGAGACGGTTGTTGTTGCTCCCAAAATGTCCTCAAACTACAAACTGAAGACTCTACGTTACCATCACCTCTCTTTTTCTTTTAAGACATCAAATCTGAAGACATACAGAATTGGAAAAATAGCAATATGACTATTTAAATATATTTTGGGAAGAGATCAGTCATCGGCCGAGCTTCTCCTTCGATGGCTGGAATAAAAATCCTTTCAAAAGAGAAAAGAGAAATAGAAGTTATCCAAGGCAAGGTTATCTGAGCTTTAGTGCGTCAGGACGTCGTTCTCCTCCAGCGGGGGTTTGAACCCGTCGCTTCACTGCGGACGCGTCATCCAAACCCGGTGAGTCTGTGGTGCTGCGGGGGTCGCCGACCTTTGACCCCGGCTTCCTCCAGCCAGGCGTTGCTGTTTCCTGTCAGCAGAGTCTAGAGCGCAGACACCCGGACGATGTTGGCCTGGGAGTAGTCGGTGGAGCTGGTGGATTCGTCGCCTTCAGGCGTGGTGCCGGGCGGCGTCGGCATGGCGATGACGGCGGCGGCGGCGATGTACGGCTGCTCACAGTTCAGAGGAACCGTCTCCTCGAATTTGGCGTTGAGGCTGGAACGACTGGAGCGACTGCAGAGAGAGAGAGAGACTTCAGACGGGAACGTTTGGGTCAGAAAGTCCTAACAGTGACACTCAGACAGGAAGACTCTAAAACAGGGGGGTCAAACATGCGGCCCGTGGGCCAGAACCGGCCCGCCAAGGGGTGCAATCCGGCCCACTTTCCCTCCTGTGTTCTTTTCCTTCCTTGCATCTGTCCTTCCTACTTCCTTTTATCCTTTCTTTGTTCCTTCCTTCCATCTGTCCTTCCTCCCTTCCTTCCTTCTGTCCTTCCTCCCTTTCTTCCTTCTGTCCTTCCTCCCATCTGTCCTTCCTCCCTTTCTTCCTTCCATCTGTCCTTCCTCCCTTTCTTCCTTCCTTCTGTCCTTCCTCCCTTTCTTCCTTCTGTCCTTCCTTCCATCTGTCCTTCCTCCCTTTCTTCCTTCCTTCTGTCCTTCCTCCCTTTCTTCCTCCCATCTGTCCTTCCTCCCTTTCTTCCTCCCATCTGTCCTTCCTCCCTTTCTTCCTTCCTTCTGTCCTTCCTCCCTTTCTTCCTCCCATCTGTCCTTCCTACCTTTCTTCCCTCCTTCCTTTTGCCTCTCTTTCCTTCCTTCCCTTCTTATTTCCTTCCTTCCTTCCTTCTTTCCCTCCATCTATTTAATGATCCGGCCCACATCAGATCTAATTGGTGTGTATGTGGCCCTTGAATGTAAATGAGTTTGACTCCTCTGGTCTAAAGCAAACATGCATCGTTGATAACTTTCCCGCCTTCTTCATGCTCATCTATTATCTGTCGATCTCAGCAACCAATAGAAAAACGGCCTTAGCTTATCATCTAGTAGCGGTCCGTTTAAATGAGCCTCTCTCTCTTTGCTTCCTGTCATACAGCCTCACTTCCTCCCCTCCATACTTCATATATTCACCATTAATATCTTTCTATTCAAGCCAAGAAGCCAAGACAGCAGCATAGGAAAGTTACACAATTAAGAACACACAGAAAACTCACACACACACACAGAGACGATAAAATACATGCAAGAGAAAAGCAACATGGCTAAACCCTCAGGAAGGATTTACATTGAGACAAGAACAGGTGTGATAGGTGGCCGCTCCAATGGCTCTCACACGGAGGGTTGATGAGCTCCTTTAGCTTTAAAGCAGAGGAGTTAAACTCATTTTCATTCAAGGGCCACATACACACCAATTAGATCTAATGTGGGCCGGATCATTAAAAAGATGGAGGGAAGGAAGGAAGGAAGGAAGGAAATAAGAAGGGAAGGAAGGAAAGAGAGGCAAAAGGAAGGAGGGAAGAAAGGGAGGAAGGACAGATGGAAGAAAAGGAGGAAGGACAGATGGAAGGAAGGACAGAAGGAAGAAAGGGAGGAAGGACAGAAGGAAGAAAGGGAGGAAGGACAGAGGGGAGGAAGGACAGAGGGGAGGAAGGACAGAAGGAAGAAAGGACAGAAGAAAGAAAGGGAAGAAGGACAGATAGGAGGAAGGAAAAGAACACAGGAAGGAAAGTGGGCCGGATTGCACCCCTTGGCGGGCCGGTTCTGGCCCACGGGCCTCATGTTTGACCCCCTGGCTTTAAAGTTTTCTGCAATGCATTCCAAGCAACACAATATCTTCTATCATTTAAATTTAAAACTCCACCAAACAGAAAAGATCAAATGAACCATCCTGACGTTTTCTCCGACGTCTAAAGATTAAAATTAAACTGGTGTGATGAGAGCAGCTTTAAACTCTGCTGCTCTGAAACTAAATATATCTTCTTATATATCAGCAGAGCAAGCCGAGCACGCAGCAGCTGGCAGCTTCACATTAAAGACTCAAATGTGGAACAACTGAGATGAAACTGATGAAACATAATTAAAGATGTCAGCATTTATAACTCATTATTTTATATTGTGTTAACCCTTTATTGGGCAAATAATTATATCTGGTAACTTCTGTAAATATCCCGAAATATCCTTCCTTCCTTCCTTCCTGCCTTCCTTCCTTCCTTCCTTCCTTCCTTCCTTCCTTCCTTCCGTCCTTCCTTCCTTCCTTCTTTCCTTCCTTCCTTCCTCCCTGCCTTCTTTCTTCCCTTCCTCTTTTCCTTTCTCCCTCCTTCATTCCTTATTTCCTCCGTCCTTCCTTCCTTTCCTTCCTTCCATCTGTCCTTCCTCCCTCCCTCCTTGTCTCCTCCCTTCCTTCTTTCCTTCCTCCATCCCCCTTTCTTCTTCCTTCCTTCCTTCTTTCTTCCCTTCCTCCCTCCCTCCTTCTCTCTTTCTTTCCTCCCCCCTACCTTCCTTCCTTCGTTCTTTCCTCCGTGCTTCCTTCCTTTCCTTCCTTCCCTTCCTTCCTTCCTCCCTTCCTTTCAATGAGTGTCCTATAAAGGGTTAAGACTTTTTCTTTTGATTGATTGATTTTTAACTTTTTATCATTATTGGTTTTATTTGTAATATTGAAATCGGTCTTTTAAAAGTCAAACTAAAGACTAAAGAGATGGAAACTAGCAATAACTCAATAATCTCTATATTCATATTGTCCCTATTAAATAAATAAATGAACATGTCTATGAGAGGAAGGGTTAGGGTCTCTATGAGAGGAAGGGTTAGGGTCTCTATGAGAGGAAGGGTTAGGGTCTCTATGAGAGGAAGGGTTAGGGTCTCTATGATAGGAAGGGTTAGGGTCTCTATGATAGGAAGAGTTAGGGTCTCTATGAGAGGAAGGGTTAGGGTCTCTATGATAGGAAGGGTTAGGGTCTCTATGATAGGAAGAGTTAGGGTCTCTATGAGAGGAAGGGTTAGGGTCTCTATGAGAGGAAGGGTTAGGGTCTCTATGAGAGGAAGGGTTAGGGTCTGTCAGTGGGAACAGTGAACATGTCTATGATAGGAAGGGTTAGGGTCTCTATGAGAGGAAGGGTTAGGGTCTCTATGAGAGGAAGGGTTAGGGTCTGTCAGTGGGAACAGTGAACATGTCTGTGAGAGGAAGGGTTAGGGTCTGTGAGAGGAAGGGTTAGGGTCTCTATGATAGGAAGGGTTAGGGTCTCTATGAGAGGAAGGGTTAGGGTCTCTATGAGAGGAAGGGTTAGGGTCTCTATGAGAGGAAGGGTTAGGGTCTCTATGATAGGAAGGGTTAGGGTCTCTATGAGAGGAAGGGTTAGGGTCTCTATGATAGGAAGGGTTAGGGTCTCTATGAGAGGAAGGGTTAGGGTCTGTCAGTGGGAACAGTGGACATGCAGACAGCAGGCCCGTCTCCCAGCTGTCCGTGCTGAGGAGGAAGTTCCCAGACCTCCCACAGCTGGACATAGTCTGGATTCCTGCTCAGTGACTCAGCCGGGAATACACAGTCACATGATCTCTGCTGGCATGTGTGTGTATACAGTGTGTCTCTGCATGTGTGTGTCTCTGCATGTGTGTGTATACAGTGTGTCTCTGCATGTGTGTGTATACAGTGTGTCTCTGCATGTGTGTATACAGTGTGTCTCTGCATGTGTGTGTCTCTGCATGTGTGTATATACAGTGTGTCTCTGCATGTGTGTGTATACAGTGTGTCTCTGCATGTGTGTGTATACAGTGTGTCTCTGCATGTGTGTGTATACAGTGTGTCTCTGCATGTGTGTGTATACAGTGTGTCTCTGCATGTGTGTGTATACAGTGTGTCTCTGCATGTGTGTGTATACAGTGTGTCTCTGCATGTGTGTATATACAGTGTGTCTCTGCATGTGTGTGTCTCTGCATGTGTGTGTATACAGTGTGTCTCTGCATGTGTGTGTCTCTGCATGTGTGTGTATACAGTGTGTCTCTGCATGTGTGTGTCTCTGCATGTGTGTGTATACAGTGTGTCTCTGCATGTGTGTGCCTCTGCATGTGTGTCTCTGCATGTGTGTCTCTGCATGTGTGTGTATACAGTGTGTCTCTGCATGTGTGTATACAGTGTGTCTCTGCATGTGTGTGTATACAGTGTGTCTCTGCATGTGTGTATACAGTGTGACTCTGCATGTGTGTGTATACAGTGTGTCTCTGCATGTGTGTGTCTCTGCATGTGTGTGTATACAGTGTGTCTCTGCATGTGTGTGTATACAGTGTGTCTCTGCATGTGTGTGTCTCTGCAAGTGTGTGTCTCTGCATGTGTGTGTATACAGTGTGTCTCTGCATGTGTGTGTCTCTGCATGTGTGTGTATACAGTGTGTCTCTGCATGTGTGTGTCTCTGCATGTGTGTGTATACAGTGTGTCTCTGCATGTGTGTGTCTCTGCATGTGTGTGTATACAGTGTGTCTCTGCATGTGTGTGCCTCTGCATGTGTGTCTCTGCATGTGTGTCTCTGCATGTGTGTGTATACAGTGTGTCTCTGCATGTGTGTATACAGTGTGTCTCTGCATGTGTGTGTATACAGTGTGTCTCTGCATGTGTGTCTCTGTATGTGTGTCTCTGCATGTGTGTGTATACAGTGTGTCTCTGCATGTGTGTATACAGTGTGTCTCTGCATGTGTGTGTATACAGTGTGTCTCTGCATGTGTGTGTATACAGTGTGTCTCTGCATGTGTGTGTATACAGTGTGTCTCTGCATGTGTGTGTATACAGTGTGTCTCTGTATGTGTGTGTCTCTGCATGTGTGTGTATACAGTGTGTCTCTGCATGTGTGTGTCTCTGCATGTGTGTGTATACAGTGTGTCTCTGCATGTGTGTGTATACAGTGTGTCTCTGCATGTGTGTGTATACAGTGTGTCTCTGCATGTGTGTATATACAGTGTGTCTCTGCATGTGTGTATATACAGTGTGTCTCTGCATGTGTGTGTATACAGTGTGTCTCTGCATGTGTGTGTCTCTGCATGTGTGTGTATACAGTGTGTCTCTGCATGTGTGTGTCTCTGCATGTGTGTGTATACAGTGTGTCTCTGCATGTGTGTGTCTCTGCATGTGTGTATATACAGTGTGTCTCTGCATGTGTGTGCCTCTGCATGTGTGTCTCTGCATGTGTGTGTATACAGTGTGTCTCTGCATGTGTGTGTATACAGTGTGTCTCTGCATGTGTGTGTCTCTGCATGTGTGTGTATACAGTGTGTCTCTGCATGTGTGTGTCTCTGCATGTGTGTGTATACAGTGTGTCTCTGCATGTGTGTGTCTCTGCATGTGTGTGTATACAGTGTGTCTCTGCATGTGTGTATATACAGTGTGTCTCTGCATGTGTGTGCCTCTGCATGTGTGTGTATACAGTGTGTCTCTGCATGTGTGTGTCTCTGCATGTGTGTATATACAGTGTGTCTCTGCATGTGTGTCTCTGCATGTGTGTCTCTGCATGTGTGTGTATACAGTGTGTCTCTGCATGTGTGTGCCTCTGCATGTGTGTGTATACAGTGTGTCTCTGCATGTGTGTCTCTGCATGTGTGTCTCTGCATGTGTGTGTATACAGTGTGTCTCTGCATGTGTGTCTCTGCATGTGTGTGTATACAGTGTGTCTCTGCATGTGTGTCTCTGCATGTGTGTGTATACAGTGTGTCTCTGCATGTGTGTCTCTGCATGTGTGTCTCTGCATGTGTGTGTATACAGTGTGTCTCTGCATGTGTGTATACAGTGTGTCTCTGCATGTGTGTGTATACAGTGTGTCTCTGCATGTGTGTGTATACAGTGTGTCTCTGCATGTGTGTATACAGTGTGTCTCTGCATGTGTGTGTATACAGTGTGTCTCTGCATGTGTGTGTCTCTGCATGTGTGTATATACAGTGTGTCTCTGGAAGGAAAGAAGGAAGGAAGGAAGGATGGAAGGAGGGAAGGAAGGAAGGAAGGAAGGAAGGAAGGAAGGAAGGAAGGAAGGAAGGAAGGAAGGAAGGAAGGAAGGAAGGAAGGAAGGAAGGAAGGAAGGAAGGAAGGAAGGAAGGAAGGAAGGAACAAAAAAGGAAGGAAGGAAGGAAGGAAGGAAGGAATAAAGAAAGAAGGAAAAGAAGACAGGAAGTAAAGCAGGCCGGTTGTGGCCCCCGGGCCTCATGTTGGACCCACCTGTTGTTGAGCGGTCTCTCTCTGATCTGGATGGTGCTCAGCTCCTGCAGGCTGCCATGAAGTCCCACCGCCATGTTGGAGTTTGGGACGTTGAAGCTCTTCCTCTTCCTGCGAGAGCAACAGGAAGTGAAGCCGTGAGGCGAGGAAGAGGAGGAGGAGAGGGAGGAAGAGCGGGACACCTGCTTCACCAGAGTCACCTCTCTGCAGCTCGCCTCGAACGCCTTCTCATCCACGAAGTCGTGATTCTGAGGTAGAGACACAGGAAGTTAGAGGAGTGTGTGTGTGTATGTGTGTGTATGTGTGTGTGTGTGTGTGTGTGTGTGTGTGTGTGTCCTCACCGTGGTTTTCTCCAGGCAGTGCAGCAGGTGATGATGATGAATCTCAAAGTTTGGGTTGATCTTACACACCAGCGCTTGTCCCGCCTCCTTCGATGCCTTCACAAACACAAATCACATGACCACACAGTGATCCATCATTGGATTACAAGTCCACCCCCCTCCTCCCCCAGGGGCCGTCTCCCCCGGCAACACCCAGCCGACGGGGTTAACGTTGTCGCCTCCTTCTGTGTGCTCGGTTAGTTAGTTAGTGACGGATCGCTCACTGGGTCAAACTCAGGCCGCCGCTCAGCATGAATGTGTTTAAACCTCATTTGACCCTCGCGAGCCTCCGTACTCACAGCTCAGAGGCTCAGACTGGATGCGTCTCGGACGGTCGGACGGTCGGACGGTCGGACCGCCCCAGTCAGCGCCGCTCCGCTTCATGCTGCGAGGCCGGCTGAGTCACATGCATCCTTCAAACTCATTGGTCCATGAAACCTGAGACGCGTGTCGATCATGTAATGAGCAGCGCAGTCAGAAGCCGGGTCACATGGGAGCGCCAATCAAAATGCACACAAATGCAAACAGAACAGAGAGGGGGGGGGGGGGAGACCCTCAGAGGACACCTGAGGACCAGGTCATGCACAGGTGGGTTAGTGGGGCGGACTAACAAATGAAGAGCTCGATTAATAGTTTCTGTTCCCCAGGTATGATGTCAGAGCAAAGCTGAGATACTGAGATGCTGAGATGCTGAGATGATGAGATGAGATGATGAGTTGATGAGTTGATGAGAGGAAACAAAGACAGACTGAGCCAGCAGATGGAAACAGGAAGTGAGCCTGCTGCTGTTTTTCCATCACAAAGACTTAAAGAACAAACTGTGAATGAGGATCAGCTGCAGGGTTTTTCTCTGCTTGGATGGTTAAAGCCTGTTCCACCTGTAAGCAGCAGTGATGTCACCTGTAGAGCCATCAGAGTCATCACATGTCTGTCTAAAAGAAAACATTTTAAGGTGTGTTTTCTTCTTCTTTAGACCGTGAACAGTAAGTTAAACACATGGCTCACATACACACAGCAGTGAAAACAGACATGTGATGAAACAGTAACAGACGTCACATTTATCAACAGCCTAAAACTGTGAACTTGTCCTTTAAAACTAGTCCGTCCCAATGCTATCCAGCCTTTTAACTTTAGTAACGGCTGAATAAAGAGATGGAGATGACACAACATAATGTTTGAACTTCATATGTTCCCAGTGTTGCAAATCAATCATAATTTAAGCAAACACATTATCATATAAACTACTGTCGATATGAAGGCTTTAATTACATGAGCTGGGCTGCTGAACTACTGCACTGTAAAATAAATCTAAACAAGTCAGTAACAAACTATTTAAAATGAATAAAAAGCAGTGAGATCAGCTCACAGAGAGAAGACACAGCTCCAGCACCTAGTTTATGCTGCTATAGGCTTAGACTCTCTCCTCCTTCCTCTCTCTGTACATTTACATTTATGCTGCTATAGGCTTAGACTCTCTCCTCCTTCCTCTCTCTGTACATTTACATTTATGCTGCTATAGGCTTAGACTCTCTCCTCCTTCCTCTCTCTATACGTTTCCATTTATGCTGCTATAGGCTTAGACTCTCTCCTCCTTCCTCTCTCTATACATTTACATTTATGCTGCTATAGGCTTAGACTCTCTCCTCCTTCCTCTCTCTGTACATATTTGAATTATAGTGAAACTGATTGGAGCTTTTTTATGTTATTAAAAATAAAAACATAAATACTGTCGGTCAGAATGGAAAAATGTTAATGTTGAACAGACTGATAGATTATAGATTCATAGACTGATAGACTGAGATTGATAGACTGATAGATTGATTGATAGATAGACTGATAGATTGATTGATAGACTGATAGATTGATAGACTGATTGATAGACTGATAGATTGATAGACTGATAGATTGATAGATTGATAGATTGATAGACTGATAGATTGATAGACTGATAGACTGATAGACTGATAGATTGATAGACTGATAGACTGATAGATTGATAGATTGATAGATTGATAGATTGATAGACTGATAGATTGATAGACTGATAGACTGATAGACTGATAGATTGATAGACTGATAGATTGATAGATTGATAGACTGATAGATTGATAGACTGATAGATTGATAGATTGATAGATTGATAGACTGATAGATTGATAGACTGATAGATTGATAGATT
Organism: Scomber colias; assembly: GCA_021039105.1. Classification (NCBI taxonomy): domain Eukaryota; kingdom Metazoa; phylum Chordata; class Actinopteri; order Scombriformes; family Scombridae; genus Scomber; species Scomber colias. The sequence goes on from JAJDFG010000860.1 coordinate 49,249, forward strand.
GATAGATTGATAGACTGATAGATTGATAGATTGATAGATTGATAGACTGATAGATTGATAGACTGATAGACTGATAGATTGATAGACTGATAGATTGATAGACTGATAGATTGATAGATTGATAGATTGATAGACTGATAGATTGATAGACTGATAGACTGATAGACTGATAGATTGATAGACTGATAGACTGATAGACTGATAGATTGATAGACTGATAGACTGATAGATTGATTGATAGACTGATTGATAGACTGATAGACTGATAGACTGATAGACTGAACAGGATGCATGGCTGACTGAAGGGTTAGTGTTAGCCAATCATCGTCCAGCATGCAGCAGCCTGCAGCTTCACGGCTCAACCAGAGAGAAACAAAAAAAGAGGAAATAAAAAACCCAAGAAACACCCGACGACGAGCACGGCGACGACGGTGGCGGCGACAGTGACTGCGTCTCCGTGGTTACCTCCTCGCCTGGGCCAATCAGCAGCTGGTTGTGTTTGTACTGCAAATAAGCGTTAGCCCCTCCGCTCTTCACCGCGCTAATTCTAGCGAGCTTGGTTTTCTGTTTGTGGATCAAATAAAGAGATTCATGGTTTCATTACGTCTCCGACTGAAGGATTCAAACCTGGAAGCTTCTGCGATGGTTCTTGACCTCAGTTTGAGGTTTATTCATGGATATATAACACTTACCCAGTTCAAGCCCACCCAGGACCCACATAGCCCACATGGCAGGGTTATTATAGTTTAGACATTTTCTTTAGTTTTATCAAAGACAATCAAAGGAGCCTCGTTGTGTATCTGTGGGTCCAATCAGGGTTATGATAGTTTGTTATTTAGTTTTTCAGTTTTATTCTGAGTTAGTTTGAGTGAGTTTAACAAGTCATGAAGTAGTTTTAGTGTTTCTGTAGTTTGTAGTTTGTAGTTTCAGGTTTTAGGAGGAAAGTCTAGATTAGCAGAAGTAAAGGATGAAATAATGCTGTAAAGGGTTAGGGTTAGTGTGTTTGGTACTAACCCGTTATCTCAACACGTCACACTGAACACTATACAGTTACCATGGAGACGATGACAAGAAAACTACAGTCACCATGGAGACGATGAACAGAAAACTACAGTCACCATGGAGACGATGACAAGAAAACTACAGTCACCATGGAGACGATGAAAAGAAAACTACAGTCACCATGGAGACGATGACAAGAAAACTACAGTCACCATGGAGACAAGAAAACTACAGTCACCATGGAGACGATGACAAGAAAACTACAGTCACCATGGAGACGATGAAAAGAAAACTTCAGTCACCATGGAGACGATGAACAGAAGACTACAGTCACCATGGAGACGATGACAAGAAAACTACAGTCACCATGGAGACGGTGACAAGAAAACTACAGTCACCATGGAGACAATGACAAGAAAACTACAGTTACCATGGAGACGATGAACAGAAAACTACAGTCACCATGGAGACGATGAACAGAAAACTACAGTCACCATGGAGACGATGAACAGAAAACTACAGTCACCATGGAGACGATGAACACTATACAGTCACCATGGAGACGATGAAGAGAAAACTAGAACTAAGATGATTGTATCTGCTACTTTAGTTTCAGTCAGTTTGCTTTGTTCTAGTTTTTATTGATAGTTAAACTAAAGTATTATTTCACTGCTAGTTTTAGTCCCAGTGAACTTTAATAACCCCGGTGGTGGTGATGATGAGGAGGAGGAAGGCTCAGTGGTACACACAGCTGCTGAGAACAAGACCATCATGTGTGAGTGTTTGTTAGAGACTGAAATGATTTCTCTCCCTGTGGGACAAACAAAGATCTGCAGCTCATTAGTGGACGTAGAGAGGAAGTGAAGGCCGGACGCTGCTTCCTCTCTTCTCTCCTGTGGATTCTGCTGCAGCTAAACTTTCTAAATTAAGACGGAAAAACAGAAATGATGGGATGAGCTCAGCCGCAGCAGGAACTCGCACCGCTGCAGCCCCTCACCTTCTGGGCTCGCCTCTTCTCCGCCCGCTGGCTCTGGTGGTAGATTCGGCTGAAGTTGGAGACGATGACGGGGACGGGCAGAGCGATGACCAGCACGCCGCTCAGGGAGCAGATGGAGCCGAAGATCTTCCCCAAGATGGTCTTTGGAACCATGTCGCCATATCTGAGAGAGAGAGAGAGAGGTCAGAGGTCAGAGGTCAGCTTCAGGCTCTTATTCTGAAAGTACACACAGGATGCTTCCCTTTCATCAGAGTTTTAATTCAGGTTCTTTAAAGTATTTGAATGAAAAGTGTTTCTAGTTTTAGTTCACACACACACTGCTACACACACTGCTACACACTGCTACACACAGCTACACACAGCTACACACACTTTTACACACTGCTACACACACTGCTACACACTGCTACACACTGCTACACACAGCTACACACACTTTTACACACTTCACACACACACTGCTACACACACTGCTACACACTGCTACACACAGCTACACACACTTTTACACACTGCTACACACACTGCTACACACTGCTACACACTACTACACACTGCTACACACTACTACACACTGCTACACACTACTACACACTACTACATACTGCTACACACTACTACACACTGCTACACACACTGCTACACACTGCTACACACTACTACACACTGTTACACACTACTACACACTGCTACACACTACTACACACACTACTACACACACTGTTGCACACTGCTACACACAGTTACACACTACTACACACTGCTACACACACTGCTACACACTGCTACACACACTGCTACACACTGCTACACACACTACTACACACTGCTACACACTACTACACACTACTACACACACTGCTACACACTGCTACACACACTTATACACTACTACACACTGTTACACACTACTACACACACTACTACATACTGCTACACACTGTTACACACTGTTACACACGTCTCCTCACTTTATTTAATAAGACATTTTAACTCAAACCTGTTAAAAGATAAATAAAGTGAATCATGATAAAAGTCTTTCTGTTTATTAAAATGTGTAAAAAGTGAAGCGAGCAGTTTTAATCTCTGTTTCCTTCAGTGAGTTTCTGTTGGATGAATAATGAGTAAACTCTGCTGCTGCTGACACAAACTCAACATTTAAACTCAACGTTTCTCCAACAATCAGCAGGAAATGGAGCTGATGCAGCATTTACTGTCCTCTGAGTGAAGCTGCAGTTCAGTCTGCGGCCACACGGGGGCGCCAGAGAGCCGCATGTAAACCAGCAGTTCAGTCTGTGGCCACACGGGGGCGCCAGAGAGCCGCATGTAAACCAGCAGTTCAGTCTGTGGCCACACGGGGGCGCCAGAGAGCTGCCTGTAAACCAGCAGTTCAGTCTGCGGCCACACGGGGGCGCCAGAGAGCTGCCTGTAAACCAGCAGTTCAGTCTGCGGCCACACGGGGGCGCCAGAGAGATGCCTGTAAACCAGCAGCATGAGATCCATCCTGACTTCTACCCCTGTTCTCTCCTCTCTGTCCTCCATAAAAGCCAAATGACTGTGTGTGTGTGTGTGTTATGTGTGTGTGTGTGTGTGTGTGTGTGTGTGTGTATGTGTGTCTGTGTGTGTGTGTTATGTGTGTGTGTGTTGTGTGTTGTGTGTGTTATGTGTGTGTGTGTGTTGTGTGTATGTGTTATGTGTGTGTGTGTTGTGTATGTGTGTTATGTGTGTGTGTGTGTGTGTTGTGTGTGTCTCTGTGTGTGTGTGTGTCTGTGTGTGTCTCTGTGTGTGTGTGTGTGTGTGTGTGTGTCTGTGTGTGTCTCTCTGTGTGTGTGTGTGAGTGTGTATGTGTTATGTGTGTGTGTGTTGTGTGCGTGTGTGTGTCTCTGTGTGTCTCTGTGTGTGTGTGTGTCTGTGTGTGTGTGTGTGTGTGTGTGTGTGTGTGTGTGTGTTTGTGTGTGTGTCTGTGTGTGTTATGTGTGTGTATGTACTAAAAAAAAGCTTCTGTTTTAATGAGCAGCAGATCCTTCATCAAGGACACACACACACACACACACTCACCTGTAAACTGTGTGTGTTTCTAATTCTGTGTGCGTGACAGTTATTGTGACACAAACACACAGACACTGACAAGGTCGCAGCCTCTGATTGGCTGACAGCGTCTGAAGGAGACGAGACGATCAGTCACTGACACAAAGTTCATCGTCACCGTGGCGACGCTCGAACTTCTTCTTCTACAGGTGAAATCAGAGCGGCGTGCTGAGAGCCTTTAAAGGAACACTTTAAGAACGGGTTCAATTTATCAGCTTTAAACCCACCGCATGATGATGTCACCACCGCGTGATGATGTCACCACCGCGTGATGATGTCACCACCGCGTGATGATGTCATGACCGCGTGATGATGTCACCACCGCGTGATTATGTCACCGCCGCGTGATTATGTCACCACCGCGTGATGATGTCATGACCGCATGATGATGTCATGACCGCGTGATGATGTCACCACCACGTGATGATGTCACCATGTGATGTCAGAACAGAAATGATACATTTTCATGTTTGTGTGTTTCTGGCAGTTTGCTGCAGAGTCAAAATCACCTTCATCAGGTAACACAGACGTGTGTGAGTGTATGTGTGTGTGTGTCTCTATGTGTGTGTGTGTCTCTATGTGTGTGTGTGTGTGTGTGTGTGTGTGTGTGTGTGTGTGTGTGTGTGTGCATGTGTGTGTCACATCGTCCTCTGTTAAAACAAACAGATATTGACTCTGCAGTCGTCAGCACTTTCTGCTTTAACTCTTCATCATGTGTAGAGAAAACATCTCAGATCACACACACATACACACTACACACACACACACACACACACACACTCACACACTCACACACACACACACACAGTCTGCTGCCCAGAAACATTAAATATATATTTAATGTTTAATATTAATATAATGTTAACATAAACTGTAGTTTAATCATCAGTTCAGTTTTATATCAGTGTGTGAGTGTGAGTGTGTGTGTGTGTGTGTGTGTGTGTGTGTGAGAGAGTGTGTGTGTGTGTGAGTGTGTGTGTGTTTAACATTTCATGAGTGAACTCGCTGCGTCTGAATCATTTATTTCTTTGATCTGAACAAACGCCACCTCGCTGCTGCTCGCCATTAACAGGAGGTGCTCGACAAATAGCACACACACACACACACACACACACACACACACACACACACTATTCAGAAGTGTGTTTGTGTAAAATGCTTTCCACTTAATAAAAGGCCACATTCATTATGGATTCACATTTTCTGTATTTGTGTGTGTGTGTGTGTGTGTGTGTGTGTGTGTGTGTGTGTGTGTGTGTGTGTGTGTGTGTGTGTGTGTGTTAATGTGTGTGTGTTATATTCATAATTAACAACATCTGGTTCCAACAGCTACAAACAGCAGATCAGACTAACACCTGGAACACAACTTACATCTCAACACATAAAGACTGAATTTAATCTGGATTAAAATCTAAACTGCTGTTAAAACCTCCAACATGAATTAAAACCTCGATTTGAAACTTTTAAAAGAACAAAGAAGAAGAAAAGAGACTCACTGCTGCTCAAAATAAAACCTCAGAAGAAGAAGTTTGCTTCATCTCTCTATTTTTATTTTCTATATTCTTCGTCCTCTTCATCCTCTTGGTCCTCGCTGTCAGGATGTTCAAACCAAACACACTGACCTGATTATTATTAGTGAGTCTAGAAGGACTGTTGTATTAACCCTCCTGTTGTCAAGGAAGGACAGAAGGAAGGAAGGAAGGAAGAAAGGAAGGAAGGAAGGAAGGAAGGAAGGAAGGAAAGGAGTAAAGATGAAAAGAAGAGGGAATATAGGAGAGAAGGAAGGAAGGAAGGACAGAAGGAAGGAAGGAAGGAAGGAAGGAAGGAAGGACAGAAGGAAGGAAGGAAGGAAGGAAGGAAGGAAGGAAGGAAGGAAGGAAGGAAGGAAGGAAGGAAGGAAGGAACAGTCAAAAGAGAGATGGGGTCAATTTGATCCGGGAGGACGACAGGAGGGTTGAGAAGGTTGACCCTCGTGTCGTCCTCCCGGATCAAATTGACCCCGTCCGTTTTAACTGTTCCTTTTTTCCTTCCTTCCTTCCTCCTTCTCTCTTTCTTTCCTCCCTCTTTCCTTCCTTCCTCCTTCCCTTAATTCCCTCCTTCTCTCTTTCTTTCCTACCTCCTTTCTCCTTTCCTTCCTTCTTTCCTTCCTTCCCTCCTTCCTCCCTCCTTTCCTTCCTTCCTTCTTCCTCCCTCCCTCCCTTCCTTCCTTGACTCAAGGACAACAGGAGGGTTAAAATAAGTCATGTAACTATTGTTGACACTCGTGTTAAAGTATAAAAGCTCATTTCTTTATTTCATGAGCAAAGAGACAGAATGCAGATGAACGCTGGTTGTTTCTGCTTCTTTACGTCTAAAATACCAGAAGCACAAAGTTTCTGCTTCACAGGAAAATAAAACATGTTAATAATAATAACCATCTTCAGTTTATCCTCCAACGTTTCAATAAGCTCGCTCTGCATCAGGTCATTATTCCCCTGAAGGATCATTAAACATGGAGCTTATTTATCTCTCTTTCTGCTTCTCTCACATTCATCTGTACACAAACACCAATTAGGAAGCTGCTGCTGAGCGGGAGCAGAAGAAGAAGAAGAAGAAGAAGCGAGAAAGAAAAGGAAGAGAAGAAGAAGAAGTGGGAGCGAGGATGTTCGGCTTTAATAAGGACTGAAAATAGACTCGGCTGAGCTCTAATGTTTGAAGCTTTAGAATAAACATGCTGATGACCTGCTTCCTGCTTCCTGCTGCAGCTGGACTCAAACACTCAGAACCTCCAGTCTATCACTGAAGTCCAGATTCAGTTCTCCGGTTCTCCGGTTCTCTGTCGCTGTTCATCCACCTGATCTAAGAAACCTCCTGAAGAACCACGAGAACATCTTCAGACACCTACAGGACTCCTTAGAGGATCAGAGGAACCACTTCACACTACAACCTCTCAACCTAATACAACACACACATGACTACAAGAACCTATCTGAAGGAACATAAAGGAACCCTAACCCTCTAGAACCGAAGCACCTAAAGGACAAACAGAGCCCATTAAGGACCTTTAGAACCTTTTTAATGAATGCTAGAAGCTCCTCAATAACCATAAAACCCAACTAAGGAACCTAAATGACCACTAGAACCAACTAAGCGACAGCTAGAACCATCTCAGTGTTCACAAGAACCATGTAAAGAATCTGTAGAACCTCTTGACGGACCAGCAGAACCACTTATTGTGAAACATAATTAGAGTTAAAGTAGTAAATAGAGAGTTAATGTGGTAAACCTTTAAGCTAATATTTGTTAACTCATTACCCCTTTAGTTGTATTATGAGGACGTTTTACCTGAGTGTGGTCTTTTCTGTTATATATCATTGTACATTCTAGAAACCACACACCTCCAAGTCTCTGTAAGCACCCCCCCCCCCCTCTGGCAGACATAAAGAACTCTCTTTACCCTCCACGGTCTGGTTATTGAGACCCACCAGAGCCCTGACCGGACTCTCCACAGCGACCCGTACTGTCCCACCACCCACACCCCAACACTATGTTTCATATATATAGTTATTATCGTCTTAGTTCGTAGTGTCTTCGTGTGGAGAGTCTTTAACGTTAAGAGGCTGAATCGTTGCTACAGGAGACAAAGTGACTCGGCCAGGTAAGAACTGAAAGTCAGAGAGTTTAAATCTGATCTGGGTTCAGGTGAGTGTCAGGAAGTGATTTAAACAGCTGCTTCAGGCTCTTATCAGATGGACAGACTCGTCCTCCTCCGTCCTCCCTCCGTCTTTACATATTAATCCCTCGCTCCTGCACACAGATAAGAGCTTCCTCCTCCGTCTGTCTCCATCACACTGAAAATAGCTGCTGCTGAGATTATCTCACTTCACACTTCTTAATTACAAAGTCACACTTCAATTATCCACACAGAGACTCTCTGACCTTCAGCCAGACACAGAAGAGACGATGTGAACAGTTTACAGGATGATGGAGACGATGTTAGCACGCAGCTGCTTTATGAACAGGAAGATAAAACAGGACCGACCTCTAGTCCAACCAAGCAACCAACATGCTGCACTGTCTCAACGTGCATCCACACCACAGACTGTATAAAAGAAACAGACGTAACATCCATGACGTCACCCATTGGTTTGTGGACTGCTGCTCGGAAGCCAATAGTTTCTAATCTAGGCAGCGCCATCTTGAAAATCTCAGGTGCATGCTGGGAAAAATAAAAACACAGATTCTACTTATATGGGCATGAGGCGGGGCCATGGGCGGAGCGGGGAGGTTGCTACGGTTACGAGGGCTGGATCTCGAGGACATTGGTCAATCAACCTGTCAATCAGGACGTAGCCACGCCCTAATGCATACCCTGCTTTATCGTCACATATAAAATCAGGGAGAAGGAATCTGAAGGCTTTTGACTGAAAGCTCTGAGGTTTCACGTCTCACTTGTAAATTTGAAAGGTTTTATTACAAAAGATAACAGTGTCAAATAGAGATGCACTGATTGCAAGATTCTTGGCCGATACCGATTTCCGGTTTTTAAGGAGGTCTGACCTGCCAAAACCGTTTTTTTCCGATACCGATTTTCTATCTGAGAAATAATTATAATCATATAATAGACACTATATTTGGCTTGAGTACCCTTCTCCCAGACAACATTTTGCTTATATAACTAATTCGGCTGCTAGCTCGGTTGCTAACTCAGTGGCTAACTCGGGATCATCCCTATGTTCCCCGGTCACATACAAAGCGGGGAACATAGGGATGATCCCGTACCCCGTTGTGAAACGTTTGTGTCATCCTGGCACAAAGTGAAATAAATCCAAATCAGCGAAATGTTTTTCTTCCTCAGTCTTGCTAGTTTTTAGCTGTTTTGCTCTGGGTGCGTTGAGCTGCTACGCACCGTGCATGCGGGTCAGTTTGATCGGCCGAAAACCGTAAATTACGACAGTGACCGGCCGGTCACCGATTGGGGCCGATTGGATATAAAACCGGCTTTTTTAATCGGCCGCCGATTGATCGGTGCATCTCTAGTGTCAAACATCCAATCTTGAGAGAGTCCTGGTGCCAATTTTGAAGCTCTCTGCCTTCTTCAGCTGTAGCTCCCCCTTATATAGATCCTTCCTTCTGAAACAAAGACCTTCTATCTTCACTGGTCAGTTTAGAAAACGATAACCCCTGACCTGACTTTTCACCTTTGACCTAAGCACCACATCTGTTTCAGATTCATCAGGGCATCAAGGGAAGGCCCCAGGCTTCACCTAACAAAGGACAAAGACAGAATAGATACTACAGCTCCGGAAGAGCTAATGTGTGATTGGAGTGAGATGATTTATTGATGAGAGTGAAGAAGCTTCAGAGGATGAACAGAGACGATAAATCAGAGAGCAGCTTCAGTCCCTGTGAGACGTCTGCAGCTCTGTTCTCAGCCTCAGTGTGAAGCGTTCACCTCTCAGCAGCTGATCAATGACATCACAGCGGGAGCTCAGCAGCTGATCGATGACATCACAGCGGGAACTCAGCAGCTGATCGATGACATCACAGCGGGAACTCAGCAGCTGATCGATGACATCACAGCGGGAACTCATCAGCTGATCGATGACATCACAGCGGGAGCTCAGCTAACCATGCATTGATCTATTGATGCGAGTGCCGCCGCTCTCGGCTTCATCCTTCACCACCGCTGAGAGAAAATGATCCGAGAGCAGCGATGGCGGTTTGTTCACCATCGTCGTCAGGAGGTCACACCGAGCCTGATCGCATCCTGATACTCAACAGCACACATTAACTTTAACGTGAACGAGACCTGAACACGAGTCTCCAGTAATCTGACCCGTTCTGACAACAGCTGCAAAAACCACACAAATGTCTTTTACTCTCAAATTTGATGAAGTGGCCCAAAATGCACAAATATTTAAAAATTTTATAGTTTAACATTTTAAAATATTTTCACGGAGAACATGTTAAGCATGATTTCTGTTCACATAAGTGCGATTACATGTGATTTCAGTTGGATTTTAATAAAACTTTCTTGTGATAATAATAAAATGTTTCAGTGAGATAATCTCATTAAAACAATAAGAACATAAACTATAACACATCATCATTATAATGTTTTACTGTGAAAAGCTGCTTTCTTTTTAAAACAGAAGAGACAAAGTAATATGTTGTTTTATTATTAGAAGTCTAATTATGGAGTGAAGTGTGTAAATGTGGAGCTTGAACATCAAACAGGAAGCAGCAGACATTATTCAGGTCCTGCAGACTCCCATCAGTCGTTAACAGAAATGTGAATTCATGGTTGTAAAATAAATATGAGAGAAACTGAATCTGAAGCTAAAAACGCTACAATAATGAAAAATCCCTCCTGAAATATGACTCATAAAGCTGCATGATGCTGCAGATATTTCATATAAATCCTGCCTCTGTGTGTGTGTGTGTGTGTGTGTGTGTGTGTGTGGTGTGTGTGTGTGTGTGTGTGTTCAGCTGGATTATCATGCATTGTGTTGGCTGGGGGGGTTAGAGGATCAGACATGGTGATTAAACTGCCACTGAAGGCCTTTTGGCTCTTTAATCTGTTGAACATGGACCAAACTGCACGCGCACACACACACACGCACACACACACGCACACACACACACACACACACACACACACACACACACACACACACACACAC
>JAJDFG010000860.1:65000-69628 GCA_021039105.1 Scomber colias
ACCTAACTGTGTGTGTGTGTGTGTGTGTGTGTGTGTGTGTGTGTGTGTGTAACAGTGTGTGTAACAGCGTGTGTGTGTGACAGAGTGTGTATGACTGTGTGTGTGACTGTGTGTGTGTAACAGAGTGTGTGTGTAACTGTGTGTAACAGTGTGTGTGTGTGAGACTGTGTGTGTGTGTAACAGTGTGTGTGTGTGTGTGTGTGACTCTGTGTGTGTGTGTGTGTGTAACAGAGTGTGTAACAGTGTGTGACTGTGTGTGTGTGTAACAGTGTGTGTGTTAAATGACCAAATAACTGAATCTACTGGGAAGCTGTGGTTACTGCGGTTACTACGGTTACTACGGTTTTTATTATTATTCATCGGTAAGAATCATCATTATTAATCACATGACGTTTTAAAGCTGTTTACGTGTTTATGTTCAGACTGGCAGAAAAAAAGTTTAAATTAGTTAAAGTTTATTTTTTAACTTTTACTGAAGATAAAAAATGTTTAAATCATATTTCATAGTTTTGTCTCCATGACGTCGCTTCACGTCACTTTTAACACTGATAAAAGATAAAAAGTCATAAATGTGAAGCTTTAATTATTAATATGAATGTTGAGTCCTTCTTATCTTATCTCCTCTGAGCGCTGTGACCCCTGTCAGAGAAGAAGAGGATGATGATGATGAGGATGATGATGATGAGGATGAAGAGGCGGCGAGGCTTTCAGCGGCTCAGATTAACGTCTCTGTTCCTTTCATCAGGACTTAATTCAGCCAATGACAGCGCGGCGCCTCGTCCAGGAGATTAGCCGACTGTTAATGTGACACCCCAGCATCAGAGCCTTCATCATGTGACCTGACAACCTGCGGCTCCGTCTATTCACTGGAACTGCTCAACTCCCTGCGGCTCGGTCTATTCACTGGAACTGCTCAACTCCCTGCGGCTCGGTCTATTCACTGGAACTGCTCAACTCCCTGCGGCTCCGTCTATTCACTGGAACTGCTCAACCTCCCTGCGGCTCGGTCTATTCACTGGAACTGCTGAACTCCCTGCGGCTCCGTCTATTCACTGGAACTGCTGAACTCCCTGCGGCTCGGTCTATTCACTGGAACTGCTGAACTCCCTGCGGCTCCGTCTATTGTTTGGAGACCATCCAGCCTGAATGAACCAGCAGGCTCTGTGTATTTGCTGGATACAATCAGTTTTCTCATGTTGTCTAAAACTGTACTAAAACTACACATTGGTTCAGCTTATTTACTGGAAACACTCGAGCATCTCCTGGGCCAAACCCAGACGGGGAGTTCTGGTCCCCTGAAATGAGGCCAACCAGGAAGTAACTTAGAGCTGCATTCTATCAAAAGGCCACCAGGGGGCGACCGTCTCTATACAAGTCAATGGAGAAGTAACTTAGAGCTGCATTCTATCAAAAGGCCACCAGGGGGCGACCGTCTCTATACAAGTCAATGGAGAATTCACCAACTTCTCACTTGATTTTCTAACCTCAGTAAACGTTTTCAAAATGTGTTTATGGTCTCAATCGCTAGTTTAAAGCCTTCTTCAATGCAGTATGATGTTCATTTGGGACATTTTGGCCTCCCTGATTTTATATGTGATGAGTAAAGCAGGGTATGCATTAGGGCGTGGCTACGTCCTGATTGACAGGTTGATTGACCAATGTCCTCGAGAACCAGCCCTCGAAACCATAGCAACCTCCCCCGCTCCGCCCACGGCCCCGCCTCATGCCCATATAAGTGGTATCCCTGTTTTTATTTTTCCAGCATGCACCTGAAATTTTCAAGATGGCGCTGCCTAGATTAGAAACTATTGGCTTCTGAGCAGCAGTCCACAAACCAATGGGTGACGTCATGATGTTACGTCTGTTTCTTTTATACAGTCTATGGCCAAACCGGACTGTCTGCTGGCTCTGTGTAATTACTGAAAACAAACTACTCTCTAAATTCCCAGAAGAATCCATATATTCAGCAGGAACTCTCCTTTTCCTCCCAAACTGTGAAAACCCGACGTTAATAACACAGAGGAGCGGTTCAGCAGGCTCTGGTTTATTTTCAGCCTCTCTAACTGGGACTGTTGGTCAAGGAAACAGAACCAGTAGAGGCTGCAGAGTAAAAGTCAGTATTTAAAGTAAAAGAGGAATCTTCGTGTACTTCACTGTTACGTTGAGACGTTTGGTGAAATGAATCTGCTTTTTTTCTTGTCATCAACATGTCAGTAACGTGCTTTTAGTTATTAATCATTATGTTAATATAATATTAACATAACGCCCCCCCCCCCCCCCCAGCAGCCTCTTCAGATCTCTGCATGCTTCACAGGGCTTCTCCTCTGAGTACTAGAATCATTTTAAGACCTCTTCAAACCTCTTTTACAACCTCGTCTAAAAACCTGGATGAAACTCTTCAAACCTCTTTAAGATTCTTGGAGCTTCACACAGACGTCTGCACCTTCATCACGACCTCTGCTCCCCCCCCGCAGGACTGCTGGAGCCTCTTCAAACATCTACAACCTCCACAAAGACCCGTAATCACCGCAGGCCGCCTGAGGGATGCTGCTGTCACCATGGAAACCACCTCCTGCTCCCCTCTGCTCTCTGAGGAGGTTTAACTTCATTTCCTTCAGTTTGCTCCTGTCAGTGATTCCCTGCTGCAACGTTTTCTCCACAAATCAAACACACAGAAACATGAAGGAGTCATCTCAGTCAGTTAGAGTCGGATCCATCACAGACTGAAAAATGTCCTTTTATCATAAAGTAATAAAATGTTTCTTTAGCTTCTGTGTTGACTGATGAAACAGCTGCTGCCATTAAATGTATTTCAGCTTTCTAACAGTCAAATATGTGTTTTTAGACATTTATCTATTTTATTTATTTGTTTGACATCAGATTGAATTCAGATCAGCTGACGAACAAACAGGAAGTGAAAACATGATGTGAAATAAATCAGCAGTTTAAACAGGAAGTTAAAATCTTTCTCTTCTTTCTGCAGACTTGATGAAGTCAGAGTTTATGGTTTCTCTGCATTACTGAGTCAAACATATTCTGTGAGTCTCAACGCGTTTCTAACACAAACTCAACTTCCAGGAAACTTTCCGACTCACACAAGAAAACTTTTCTGCAGAACAAACATGAAAGTTTTTCTCTGCTGGTGTTTGGAGACTTTCTGCAGAGTCTCGATGAATATTTAACAGGAAGAAAAACGCCTCCTTTCACAATAAAACTCCTGAAACCCCCCGAGCTCTTCTCTCTTCTTCTTCTTTGTGTTTTTTGTGCTTCTTGAGCTCTCAGCTGTGACAGTGAGATGAAAACAGGTTTCATTATATTTTATATTTCATTTTATTTTATTTGTTTGTTTGCTCATAAAAACCCTGAACAGGACTTTAGTTTCAGTCTTTAAAGGATCAGTCTGCAGATCTTTCTTCATGTTTTAAAGTCTCTGAAAAGCATTTTGGTTTTTTTGGCCATTTACTTTTTATTGATTTTTGATTTTGTCAAACAATGAACATGAAGACCTACAGACGAGTGCAGAAGTATCAGGGGGAGAAATAAAGATGTACATATTGAGACTGGTAAACACGTCCGGTCATGAAAGTAAAAAAAGGACAAAGTGTAGCGTAATGAAATGGGAGTATTCATGTTAGTCTAATCAATGATTATCTGAAGTCCGGTCTGACAGTTGAGACGTAAGTTTTCAATAAATGCCTCCTTTCGTGTTCTCAGGTTGAAAGTCTCTGAAAAGCAGTTTTATTCTGAAGGACAAAAGAAGACGAGATCACTTCTGTGTTTGAGTGTTTAGTTTTCTCTTATTTTAGCTTTCATTAGTTTCTGTTTGTTTAATTTGATGTTTTTTCTTCTTTTGATAAACTTCTCCTGCTCAGTCACCAGTGATGGGAATAACAGCGTTTAAATAAACGGCGTTACTTTTTTCAGTAACGTAATGTAACTAATTACTGTTTCCATGGTTACGACGCCGTTACGTTACTTAATTAAATGAGGCACGTTACAAACTGAAGCTAATCTACTCAGTGAACCTGTTCTCATCCAACTTTGCTCTCAGCCACAAAAGACGGGAGGGGCGGGACAACAGTGATGATGATTGGTTAAGGCAGAGTAAGATTTCATGGTAAGCCAATCAGAGGCAGTGTTTACACATGCACACACATGCACACAGCAGCCTCACACACACACACACACACACACACGCACACATGCACACATGCACACACATGCACACAGCAGCCTCACACACACAAACTAGCAGAAGCTGCAGCGATGGTGAGTTCGGAGGAAAAGGTTGCGTTTTTAAACAGGAAGTAGAGACACTACTTTAATCTCCTTGAGGTAAAAGGCGGGAACATACATGTGAAATGTAGATTATGTATCAGAGCGTCCGTTACAAGCAACTCTAACCTAATGATGTAAGATCATGCCACACTAGTTGATATGGTGTTAGGTAGGAAGGAAGGAAGGAAGGAAGGAAGGAAGGAAGGAAGGAAGGATGTAAGATCATGTCAAACTAGTTGATATGGTGTTAGGTAGGAAGGAAGGAAGGAAGGAAGGAAGGAAGGAAGGAAGGAAGGAAGGAAGGAAGGATGTAAGATCATGTCAAACTAGTTGATATGGTGTTAGGTAGG
>JAJDFG010000861.1:0-69616 GCA_021039105.1 Scomber colias
AAGGAAGGAAAGAAGGACAGACAGAAGGAAGGAAGAAAGGTAGGAGGGAGGGAGGGAAAAAGGAAAAGAGGAATGGAGGAAGGAAACGAAGGACAGAGGAAACAAGAAGGAAGGGAGGAAGGTAGGGTGGAGGAAAGAAAGAGAGAAGGAGTCAAATTGACCCCGTCTGTTTTGACTGTTACTTCTCTTCCTTCCATCTGTCTTTCACTCCTTCCTTCCTTCCATCTGTCCTCCCTCCCTCCTTCTCTCTTTCCTCCCTTCCTTCTTTCCTTCCTCCATCCCCCTTTCTTCCTTTCTTCTGTCCTTCTTTCCTTCCTTCCCTCCTTCCGTCCTTTCTTTCCTCCTTCCTTCCTTCCTTCTTTTCTCCCCCCCCTCCTTTCCTTCCTTCCTTCCTTCCTTCCTCCCTTCCATCCTTTTCTTCCTTCATCCTTCCATCCTTCCTCCCTTCCATCCTTCCTCCCTTCCTCCCTTCCTTCCTTCTCCCTTCCATCCTTCCTTCCTTCCTTCCTAGGTGGATAAAATCTTTAATATTTATCATTCTTTTGTGGAAGGAAGGTAGGAAGGAAGGAAGAGAGGAAGGGAGGGATTGAGGAAGGAAGGAAGGGAGGGTGTGAGGAAGGAAGGAAGGAAGGAAGGAAGGAAGGAAGGGAGGGAGGGAGGAATGACACAAGGAATGAAGGAAGGGAGGGAGGAAAGAAGGGAAGGTAGGGAGGAAGGAAGGAAGGGAGTGAGGAAGGAAGGAAGGAAGGGAGGGAGTGAGGAAGGGAGGGAGTGAGGAAGGAAGGAAGGAAGGAAGGGAGGGAGTGAGGAAGGAAGGAAGGAAGGAAGGAAGGAAGGAAGGAAGGAAGGAGAATATATTAGAGGATTATGTCAAAAATGTCTTTCTTTCTTTCTGTCGTTCTTTCTTTTTTTTGTTTCTTTCTTTCTTTCTTGATGGATAAAATATTTAATATCTATCATTCTTTTGTGGTTACACCATTTGACATTTTCAGGAGCATTCAGTCTTACTTTTGGTAAAAAATGGTGCAAATATCATTTAAATGATATAAAACCAACAAAAATACTAAATGTACATTTTAACAAACCTGATGCTGACCCAGATACGGAGCCTGATACAATAGATCTTGTTAATTTGTGCGTTAGACTTCTGTTCACGTCTAAAAAGCTATTAAAGTCATGTCAGCGAGCCCGCACCGCTGCACTGCGTGACACAGTCCTTCATCACCACGAACACACACACACACACACACACACACACACACACACACACACACACACGCTGTAGTTTGTTTTGGCTCCGACCCAAACACACCGTCCTGCTGCCAGAAACTCACCAGAGCTCCAAACGTGGATTCATCCGCCGCTGAAAATAGTCCCCAACAAATTCCTCCCGTGTGTTTGTTATAAAATCTAGAGCAGGGGTGCCAAACATGCGGCCTGCGGGCCAGAACAGGGCCTTCTGTCTTCTTTTCCTTCCATCTTTCCATCCACCCTTTCTTCCTTCCTTCCTCCCTTTCTTCCTTCCATCTATCCTTTCTTTCTTTCTTTCTTTCCTTCCTGTCTTCTCTTCCTTCCATCTGACCTTCCACCCTTCCTTCTTTCCTTCCTTCCTTCCTTCCTTCCTCCTTTCCTTCTCTTCCTTCCATCTGTCTTTCACTCCTTCCTTACTTCCATCTGTCCTCCCTTCCTTCAATCTTTCCTTCCTTCCTTCCTTCTTTCCTTTCTTCATCTTTCCTTCTTTCCTTCCTTCCTTTGATCCTCCCTTTCTTCCTTCAATATTTCCTTCCTTCCTTCTTTCCTTCCTTCCTTCCTTCCTTTGATCCTCCATTTCTTTCTTCCTTCCATCTGTCTTTCACTCCTTCCTTACTTCCACCTGTCCTCCCTTCCTTCAATCTTTCCTTCCTTCTTTCCTTCTTTCCTTCCTTCCTTCTTTCCTTCCTTCCTCCTTCCTTCCACTGGCCAGTTTGACATTTTTTAACATGCACAAACTAAAACAATGAAGGTGAAACTTTATGGGATTCTGTCAAAGATGAAAATGTCAAAGAGCAGCAGCAGCATGAAAAATGAGTTTTGCTTTCTTTCTGCTTCCTTCCTTCCTCCCTTCCTTTGATCCTCCCTTTCTTCTCTTCCTTCCATCTGACCTTCCACCCTTCCTTCCTTCCTTCTGTCCTTCCTTCCTTCCTTCCTTCCTTCCTTCCTTCCTTCCTTCCTCCCTTCCTTTGATCCTCCATTTCTTCTCTTACTTCCATCTGTCCACCCTTCCTTCCTTCCTTCTTTCCTTCCTTCCTTCCTTCCTTCCTTCCTCCCTTCCTTTGATCCTCCCTTTCTTCCCTTCCTTCCTTCTTTCCTTCCTTCCTTCCTTCCTTCCTATCTTCGATCCTCCATTTCTTTTCTTCCTTCCATCTGTCTTTCACTCCTTCCTTACTTCCATCTGTCTTCCTTTCCTTCAATCTTTCCTCCCTTCCTTCCTTCCTTCCTTCCTCCCTTCCTTCCACTGGCCAGTTTGACATTTTTTAACATGCACAAACTAAAACAATGAAGGTGAAACTTTATGGGATTCTGTCAAAGATGAAAATGTCAAAGAGCAGCAGCAGCATGAATGAGTTTTGCTTTCTCTCTGCTTCAGATGTGATGATGCATGCCGATGAAGTGTCTCTGCTTTTGTTTAATTTTTTACATTTCACTGTGATTCAACACATACTTATCTCACAGTATCACATCTCACAATCTGTACCGTCTGACACGCTCTGTGACCGAGATCTTATCCGTCGTCTTTCTGTCACACTGTGATATGAAATCTAGTCTTTGCATGAGATTCATTGATAACAAGTAAAACATAGAATAACTTACATGGCTCAAAGCTTCTTCTTTGAGTTGGATGTGATGAGAGCTGCAGATTTGAGACTTGAAACTTATGTGACCTGAGTCATAAAAGTAAGGATTTTGATGGGACTGTGTAAAGTGAATTCAGACATTTTCTTCTAACACATTAAATAGGTCATAAATGTATTTCTAAAAAAGGTGTAAAAAGCATTTCAACCATTTAGATTTGAATTGTGGAGCTAGGCTTCACAAACTGTGTTTCAAGATTTCTGTGTTCAGGATTTAGTGATTAGCATAAACCCTCCCCTGCTGCTGTAGAGGTATAAATACATTCAGCACACACTACTACTACTACAGTCTACAGTTAGCCAGGTTAGCTGAGTTAGCTGCCGAGCTAGCAGCCGAGCTAACCGCTGAGCTAGCAGCTGAATTAGTCGTCGAGCTAGCCGCAGAGTTAGCCGCTGAGTTAGCTGCTGAGTTAGCTGCTGAGTTAGCCGCCGAGCTAGCAGCTGAGTTAGCAGCAGAAATCTCTTAGACATAGCGTCCATGTTTCTGGTAGAGGTGGTGACTTTGATTGACAGGTGGACACTTGGTAGGGGGCGGGGCTTCAGCGAACTTGGCGGCCACGCCCACAGCGTTTGGGAGCAGAGAAAGAGGCTGATTTTTACACAACTTTGAAGCCTAATTTCATATATTTGGCGATTTTTTTTAATCATTCAAATTTGGCAGGGTGGTTAACAACACACTTTTCTGTGGTATGTCAAACTCAGAGCACATATTTATTCTTACTAACACAGACTTTGATGTGAACCAGGACTCCACTGACTGGAGAGGAAACCCCTCTTTGCTGTGTAGTTTTCCTCGAATCATAAAAGAATACGTTGACCAGACAAGCTCTGGTTTATGTTGCACTGTCCATGATCCATTTATAGTTGTTTATAGCTGTGAAGCGTAAACTGAAAAATAAAGATTATAGCTGAGTAGGAAGGTTTTGAATCAAAGCTGTGTGAACTCATTGATGATTCTCATATTTAACCCTTTTGTTTCCACCCGTCTTCCTCTTGATGTGTCAGGTCTAATGTGCATCGACATCGCTCTGTTTGCATTTATTGAACAAACTATTTGAAGGCGGATAGGAAGAGCCAGATGTGTGTCAGATCAGTATCTATTGGATCATATCGAGTTAACATCGACCTCCCCCGCCTGCTCCAGGATTATCTGTGTCCTCTGGATAACTTTGAGGGACAAATGCTCTGATTTGGTTTAAGGGGACAGGAAATATGCTAAGAGGCAGAATGGAAGGATGTTTAACCCTCCTGTTGTCCTCGAGTCAAGGAAGGAAGGAAGAAGGAAGGAAGTTAGGAAGGGAGGGAGAAGAAAGGAAAGGAGGAAGGAAGGAGGGAAGGAAGAAAGGGAGAAAGAAAGGAAGGAGAAAGGAAGGAAAGGAGGGAGAGAGGAAGGAAGGTAGGAGGTAAGGAAGGGAGGAGGGAAAGAGGGAGGAAAGGGAGGCAAGAAGGAAGGGAGGAGGGAGGGAGGGATGGAAGGGAGGGAGAAGGAAGGAAAGGAGGGAGGGAGGGAGGAAGAAGGAAGGAAAGGGGGAAGGAAGAAGGGCGGGAAGGAAAAGAGGGAAGGTAGGAAGGAAGAAGGCAGGAAGGTAGGAGGGAAGGGAAGGAAGAAGGAAGGAAGGAAGGAAAGGAGGGAGCGAGGAAGGACGGGAGGAGGGAGGAAGGACAGGAAGGATGGAAGGAGAGAGGAAGGAAGAAAGGAGAAAAGGAAGGAAGGAAGGAGGAAGGGAGGAAAGGAAAGAAGGAAGGGAAGAAAGGAAGGGAGGAAGGAAGGAAGGAAGAAAGAGAGAAGGAAGGGAGGGAGGAAGGAAAGGAAGGAAGGAAGGAAGGAATTGAGGAAGGAGAGAAGGAAGGAAAGAAGGAACAGTCAAAACAGACGGGGTCAATTCACACATGAAGAGTACAGTCTAGTGAAAAAAGGCCCTGAGATAACTTGTGTTGTAATTTAGATCTCGATAAATAAAACTGACTCGACGCAGCGCTCTGAAGTCAATGACGAGACGTCCGTTAAGTCTCAACTATCGTTTCCTTTCAGGTGAATCATGTAAAACTCTCTCTGCGGCAGTTTGACTGTGAAATATTAATGCTGCTGTGATTGTGCAGCATCTTCAGAAACTCCTCACAGATGTCATCGCTGGCTAATGGCAACGCAACGAGGCCATGAATGATTCAGGAAGTACGATCAGGAGCCGGACGATTACGGAAAGAAGATAAAGAGGCTTAAAGTTCATTTAGGCGAGGTTTAGTGGAAACAACAAAAAGCCTTAACCCTTCCTGTCGTCCTCCCCGGGTCAAATTGACCCCATCTCTTTGACTGTTCCTTCTTTCCTCTTTCTTAATTTTTCCTTCCTTCCATCCTTCCTTCCTTCCTTCCTTCCTCTCTCCCTCCCTCCTTACTCCTTTCTTTCCTTCCTTCCTTCCTTCCTTCCTTCCTTCCTTCCTTCCTTCATTCCTTCTTCCCTCTTTCTTTAATTTTTCCTTCCTCTTTCTTAGCTCCCTCCTCCTTCCATCCTTCCTTCCTTCCTTCCTCCTCCCTCCCTCCCTCCTTACTCCTTTCCTTCCTCCCTGCCTTCCTTCCTCATTTCCCTTCCTCCCTTCCTTCTCTCCTAAATTCCTCCCTCTTTTCATCCTTATTCCTTTCCTTCCTTACATCCTTCCTTACTTCCTTCCTCCCTTCCTTCTCTCCTAAATTCCTCCCTCTTTCATCCTTACCCCTTTCCTTCCTTCCTCCTTCCTTCCTCATTTCCTTCCTCCCTTCCTTCTCTCCTAAATTCCTTCCTCTTTTCGTCCTTATTCCTTTCCTTCCTTACATCCTTCCTTACTTCCTTCCTCCCTTCCTTCTCTCCTAAATTCCTCCCTCTTTTCATCCTTACTCCTTTCCTTCCTTTTTTCCTTCCTTTTTTCCTTCCTTCCTTCCTTCCTTCCTTCCTTCCTTCCTCCTGTCCTTCCTTGACCTGAGGACAACAGGAGGGTTAACAAAGTTATGTGGAACCACTTGAAACAACATTTCTTTCCTTTTATTTAAGCACAAAACAGGATTAAATTGATATCAGTTATAATAAAATATCAAAAGTCTTTCTCTTTTTGGGCCTGAGCAGCTACAACTCAATCTAGGTGCATTTAAATCATCCTGTAATTGCCGTGCACATGACCTCATCACCTCACCTAATGCTTATATCAAAGTTGCTGTCAACATTATTGATTGTATATTATAAACCAAGTCTGTAATTTATCGTCAATACATTGATTTCTTCCTCATTCGACCCTCTACCAACCCAACACCCATTTAGTTTCACACACAGCCTAATCCTGTATTTTAAATTTTAAAAAGCTGAATGATCCACTGAGGCTCCTTCCCCCCCCCCCCCAAAACCATAACGTCTATATTTAGGCTTTTCAGAGCTGAAATTAATTGGATACACTCAAACAAATGGCTATTTTAAATTTCCTTGTACACCAGAGCAGAGCCGGGCGTTAGTCCAGACCTGTGGAGCTAAACCATCCTGTTATGATATAAGATGCAGAACCACACCGTATAAACTCAACACCCGCAATTAACATTTACCCAGCGCTGCATGTCCAATACTCACCACCATTCACTCAGTTAAAGAGGCTATTCTCTTCTTTTTAAGCTTATTCATGAGCACCATGGTCCTATAGTTAAAGGGGCACTTATCCAGGTCTTTATTCATATTATGGAGCTCTAATTGGATATCTATGCATAATTTACAGTTTAAAAATCTCCTCGTTTATCATATAGTGGCCCTTTATGCAGCCGGCTCAGTTCAGCCGATGTCTATAAAAAGCTCCTGTCCCTTAAGGCCATGAGCTCTGTTCTAATTGGTCAGCTCACAAACTATAAAATAGTGGCCGAATTTCACTACTTTGTTTCGCTCTTTACTCGAAATGTCCACTTTTAAAAACTCATTTGTACGTGTTCGATCCGAAATATGAGAGTGGGACGACACAAACAACAGATGAAAAACCTTAGCAACCACCATAGCAACAAGACCTTGGAGCAGGACTGCTGTTTATGGGCAAATGAAGTGTTTCTACATATGTTAACTTTAATGTCCTTCAGCTAGTAGAAAGTTACAAGCTGCTTTTTCTTCTTCTTTAGTTAATTAAGTTGAACCATTTAAACATTATGTCTTTGCTAGTAATGCCTTAACCTTATGCAACCCTGGGTCCTCACACACAATCATTACATTTTGGGTTTGCTGGACTTTATACCTCATTCTGCTCAACTTTGACCTGTTGTCCTCATTCGTACATGCTTTTTTTGCGCCATCTAGTGGCAGCAAAAGAACATTACAGTGTAAAAACCAAACCAGTGTAAAAATGAGATGATAGGCGGCCGATCCTCAGACAAAAGTGGACCAGGTACAAAAACTTTATGGTTGAAACTTGTTTATTTAATAATGTGTGTAGTTTGTACTACTATAGAAATTTGACTAATTTTAGCAATAACAACAAGCTACAGCACTGCTAATCAGGATCAGGAAGTACTCATTTGAAGATGTTGGGACTTTATTATTGTTGGTGTAAAGGGAAGGAGATAAATAGTTTTATACACAGCTTCTGGACAAATTGAGTTTAAAGTCCTTCAGCTAATAGAAAGTAACCAGTTGATTTTTCTTCTGATTTAGTTAATTAAGTTGAACCATAATGTCTTGCTAGTAATGAGTTAACCTTCTGCAACCCTGCGTCCTCACACATGATCATTACATTTTGGGTTTGCTGGACTTTATACCTCATTCTGCTTAACCTTTTTAACTAATTTTCTAATTTGAGCAAGCTACAGCACTGCTAATCAGGAAGTAGACGTTGTGACTTTATTATTGTTGGTGTAAAGGGAAGGAAATCAATGGTTTTATACACTGGTGAATTAATTGTGTTATAGTCGCCAGATGAAGACATTACTTCATCATCAGCTCCTACTAATCCCTCGTATGTAGAAGAACAGGTCTAAGTAATGTAAAGGCTGCTGGGAAACCTCTGCAGCATTATTTGGTCTTTTAGTCAGTAAACATTATTGATTTTTTCCGTGTTCGTATTTCATTAGTATCTCTTAATCTCTTCCATCGAAACAGCTCAGATATTAGCAAGCTAACGTTACGTGTTGTCATTTGTTTGTTTGATTCGGTTACCATAGCAACAGTTACATAGCCTGGCAGTCAGCAGCTGTAAATACTTAGTACTGTAGGAACTCGTCTCTAGTGTAGAAATGAGGTCATGTGGTGAAACTGTTTTTTTTTAAATCTCCACTTGGTAAATATTCAACTATGCTGATTTAGCACCAAGCCAAATGCAAACTGCAGAATTGTGATGGTAAAATATGATAAAATATGAGCCATTTAAATGCTTAAATCTTTACACTGTGTTGAAATGTAAACCAGTGAAACCAGTTAAACAGCAGCCAGTAGTGGATAAATGTCCAGTAAGATAAGAACTGATAATATAACGGAGTATTTAGCTGTTCTGTCCTCTGATGCACTCTCTTTGTTCTGCTGATACGTATCTTGTTTTCTTTTCATGTCTTTGGTTACACTGATTTATAAAATATCATCTCTTTTTTTAAAACATGGAGATGAATGTTTCCTGGTGTTTTTTTTTTCAAAGGAAGCTGATTTGAAGTGGAAAATTATAATTGTGGGATTTATTCTGCTGTGTTAGAGAGAGAGAGAGAGAGAGACCTTCCTCCTCCTCTCTCTTTTTCCTCCCCCTACCTTCCTCTCTTCCTTCTTTCCTCTGTCCTTCTTTCCTTTGTCCTTCTTTCCTTCCTCTTTTCCTTTCTCCCTCCCTCTTTCCTTCTCTCTTTTTTTCCTTCTTTCCTTCTCCCCCCCCCCCCCCCCCCCCCCCACCCTTCCATCCTTCCTTCTTCCTCCATTCCTTCCTTGCTCCTTTACTTCCTTCTTCCTCCCTTCTGATGAGAGTGGCGAGGGAGCGTGGTGGAGAATAGAGATGGGCAGATATGAGAGAGAGAGAGAGAGAGAGAGAGACAGAGAGAGAGAGAGAGAGAGAGAGAGAGAGAGAGAGAGAGAGAGAGAGAGAGAGAGAGAGAGGACAAGCTTTACTCTAATCGTGATGATTGTGTTACAGCTGAGGTATGAAGTCAGCAGCAGAGATGTAGCTCCCTCTAGTGGTGAAACAGAGGTATTGCGCTATAATGGAGCATGAGAAGACAAACTGAATATAACACCTGTTTTCCTGCTATTATCACCTCATTTAGTGGTGGAAAGTAACTAAGTACATTAACTCAAGTACTGTATTTAAGTACTTCTACTGTAATACTTTAACTCATGATACTTATGTGCTTTTGTTTTGTGTGTCTGCAGGTTTTTAATCGTTCTGGGATGTTTGATTTTGGCTATTCTGACGACATTCAGGGAACATGAGAAGGTGTCTGCACACTGGCTGGTTATACTGGTAAGAAATCATAAACTTTAACTACTTAAAATTCAGTTTTAACCACTTTGTTTTCCCACAAGTAACTTTATATGTGTTGGTTTTGACAGTATCACCTATTAATCATGATCACTTTTGTACTTTTGTAGAAGTTGTATTTTCTCTTATGTGTGTTTTTTGATTATTATGAATTGATCATATTCATATTAGCATCATGTTTTTGTGCATATTTCATATCCTTTGATGATAGTTTTACATACATTCCCTCAAATTTTAACCCTACAGATCTTTGTAAACTTTAAAGAAATTTAAGTTTGAACTGCTTCTCATGACTTTGTGATGATTAAACCAAAACAGCTGAAGAAGTTAAAAAGGAAACCAGAATCACTTTACTTTAAGTGTATTTTAACATTTATTCTCACACTATAATACAGTTATAAAAACATTTAAGGACATTTTAAAGGGTTTTATTAATGTGCAGTAACTTCTACTATGAAGAAATATTTGATTACAGCTGTGTTTTACTATATTATCATTGATTAGCTGTTCATATGGCAATAAACATGTGTGGGTGTTCACAAATAAACACCTCTACTAACATCATAGTGTGTTTAATAACAGTTTATACACTGATTATGAAAACTAAATCATGGAATTTGACATAAAGCCTTAGAAAAAGCTTTAGAATAAGTTTAATTTCTTAAAATGTCTATTTTTGTGTCTTTATTCATTTTTTTTAATGATGAGATTTTCAAATGTAGTTTCTAGGAGCAAGGATGAATGATTTTTATTATCAGTTCAGTCATGTAGATACATAAAAGAAAATTACTGTACTCAGGTGATGATGATAATAAAAATATATATTTAATAGAATCATTGATTTTAGGTTGTGTGGGGGTTTTTTCAGTTAATTGTACAAAGTTTTTCATATTGATATAAGTTGGTTTACAGTTGAATGAACCATTAAATTACACACATTTCAAAATCCTACTTACTAATTGAAATATATATTAATTGAATGTGTAAAAGTTTAACTTTCTCTCGCTGTGATTTTTCTTCCTCTTCTTGTGTTTATGGTGTTTTACATTTTCCCAGGAAACCTTCGCCATCTTCATCTTCGGGGCAGAGTTTGCACTGAGGGTTTGGGCTGCAGGATGCTGCTGTCGCTACAAAGGATGGAGGGGGAGGCTGAAGTTCGCCCGCAAACCTCTGTGTATTTTAGGTAAAGTGTCGTAGCTTTAAAAATAAAATAAAACCAGAGACAAACCGACACATGAAGAGCTTCTTGTGCTCCCTGCAGATCTGATGGAGGCACAGGAGCACTCAGCACCTGATGTTACTTTTGTCTGTCTCATCAATTATTTATTGGATAAATGCAGAGATTCAAAACAAAACACAAACACAAACACAGACAGAATGAAAAATAGTCCCTGGTAACCGTACAGAGCAAATAATAAATGAACGAGAACGATGAAGTTACTTGAAATTGTCTTTTTGTATTTTTAAAGTTTTGCTCAACTGTTTGGTAGAGTTCACTTTGTGTCACGATATCTGCTCAAAAACTAAAATCTATTTAATTTAAACCTTTTTAGGTCAATCTTTAGCACTTGTATGTAATGCACGGACACACCATCAGATTGTTCTATGGTTGCTATAGATACAGGTTCTATGGTTGCTATAGATACAGGTTGTTCTATGGTTGCTATAGATACAGGTTGTTCTATGGTTGCTATAGATACAGGTTGTTCTATGGTTGCTATAGATACAGGTTGTTCTATGGTTGCTATAGATACAGGTTCTATGGTTGCTATAGATACAGGTTGTGTTATGGTTGCTATAGATACAGGTTGTGTTATGGTTGCTATAGATACAGGTTGTGCTATGGTTGCTATAGATACAGGTTTTGTTATGGTTGCTATAGATACAGGTTGTGTTATGGTTGCTATAGATACAGGTTGTGCTATGGTTGCTATAGATACAGGTTTTGTTATGGTTGCTATAGATACAGGTTGTGCTATGGTTGCTATAGATACAGGTTGTTCTATGGTTGCTATAGATACAGGTTGTTCTCCATGGTTGCTATAGATACAGGCTGTGTTATGGTTGCTATAGATACAGGTTGTGCTATGGTTGCTATAGATACAGGTTGTTCTATGGTTACTATAGATACAGGTTGTGTTATGGTTGCTATAGATACAGGTTGTTCCATGGTTGCTATAGATACAGGTTGTTCTATGGTTGCTATAGATACAGGTTGTGTTATGGTTGCTATAGATACAAATCACTTCTGACATCAGAGATCCTGCTGGAGACATTTTTAGAAATTGACTTTAATTTTTTCATCTTGTACACGAACAGAATGAGACTCTAACATGTTTTTAATAAAAGTTTAGAACATATGAGATGTGAATGAGTCTGTAGAGGCTGGAAAACATCACATTTAGGCTCAATGAGAGAAAAATAATCCATGTTTGTTGTCATGGTCTCAAAGAGGTAGATTTTTTAAAATAGCACTTTCTTGGTGTGACCTACAAAGGGGTTAACAGTAATGTAATATATCAATAATTCATACAGTATTGATATTATCTATTGTTAATACTAAGCATCTGTGACCCTTTTCAGCCTCTGGGCAAACCTAGAGATTAAAACAGCACCAATACAAACAGAGAGATAACCTTGAGTCTCTGTGTCTCCTCGTCTCTGTCAGACATCTTTGTGCTGATCGCCTCGGTGCCGGTAGTGGCGGTGAGGAACCAGGGCAACGTGTTGGCCACGTCCCTGCGCAGCCTGCGCTTCCTGCAGATCCTGCGGATGCTGCGCATGGACCGGCGAGGAGGAACCTGGAAGCTGCTGGGCTCGGCCATCTACGCACACAGTAAGGTAGGAATCAACCCAACGCACAATCTGCAGTACTGGTAATACATAATAATAATAAATATTTAAGGTAAGGCAGTTTTATTTATATAGCACATTTCATACACAATGGCAACTCAATGTGCTTTACATAAAACAAACATTTAACAGTAAGAATTGGAAACAAAAAACATAAAAACATGCAATCTGATACTATAATAACATAATAAAACATGGGGGAAAAGCTGAAGCAGCATAAACTGAAGGAAGAAATGTTGTGTTACAAGTTCCTTAAAGTAGGTGTAAGCACTGAAAGGAGCCTGAAGTGTAACTTAAACCAAACATAAACTCAAGGAAAGGAACTGTACTTGAAGTGTAAGCATAGAAATATGTTGATATGAGCTGAAAAGGGCATTATATGTGAATGAAAGTGTAAGCAGTTGAAAGGAAGTTGAAGTGTAAGCAAATTTAATTGATATTAATATGACATTTAAAAACGTGGAAGTGTAAAAGCTCAAAGAAGCTGAAGTGTAACATGAAGTTTATTACAGTTCTACCACTTCAGTATATTGGTACAACAAACCTTACTTGATGTTCTTCAAATATCAAGCGAAACCGGATATCTACAGTCGGCCATAACTGAACTTAAAAACTCGTAAAGTCTTAATTTAAATCATAATTCTGCACATTCAAACCTTAATTCTACAGTTTATTCTCAATCTGACATTTTCCAGCACTTCTCTATGACTGTAAATCAGCATTTAATAGCTCAAAGTTTTCCACATTTTCCAACATATGACCATGGTAACATCTGATTCATGTGTGTTTGTGTGTTTCTGTGTGTAGGAGCTGATCACAGCCTGGTACATCGGCTTCCTGTCTCTGATCCTGGCGTCTTTCCTGGTCTACCTGGTGGAGAAGGATGACGTCTCCATGGACTTGCCGACCCCTGACAACCCCACCGCTCAGCCCAAACCGCAGGACTTCGACACCTACGCCGACGCTCTGTGGTGGGGACTGGTATGTTGAAGCCATCGGTGCCTTTATTTCATCCCGTCTTGATTAGACCCAAATGTAAAAACTGGACAAGCCCGATATAGACTTCCAGGATCACGAATGTCAAGAGCTGTGGTGAAAGTTTTACAGCACGTAGCGGAGAAAAGACCTCATGAGTCATCCAAGATGGATCATCTGTCTTTCTTTATGACACTTCACTTCACTTTTCATGAGATAAAAAGATCACTTTTAGCACTCTGTCAGTGTTGACCTTCTTACCACAGCTCTGTGTGACAGATTGGGCCATTACTGGGCTCATATCAGATATTTTATATATATACTGCAGGCAGGGCATTGCACACTGATTATTCTATTCTATTCTATTCTATCTGTCTGTCTATCTATCTATCTATCTATCTATCTATCTATCTATCTATCTGTCTATCTATCTGTCTATCTATCTATCTATCTATCTATCTATCTATCTATCTATCTATCTATCTATCTATCTTCCATCTATCTATCTATCTATCTTTCTATATATCTATCTGTATATCTATCTATCTATCTATCTATCTATCTATCTATCTATCTATCTATCTATCTATCCATCTATCTATCTATCTTGCTTATCAGAGAATAAATTCATTATAAGTAATTCAACAAAAATGGGAGCAAATGCTGCAAAACGGGCAAAAAAGATGTCCCGATATGCGATTTATTGTCTTTTTTAGTTCAAAAATGTGGCTTTTGGTGTAAGACATTTTGATACTGACTTATTTATACAAAATACAAAATCAACTGAAGTTATTTCATTTGATATTAAACCAGAAAGTTTCTTTAAATGCATTATCTCCTTTACATATATTGTATTTTTTAGTCCAAAAAAGTGATAAAAATGAGCTTTTTATGGTCTACAATGCTTTGATATGGACCTATTTCTACAAAATCTTAGTATTTTATTTAGGAGGTTCCTTTAGATTAATTACATAGGGGAACTATATATATGTCATACAACAGTCACATCTAACACAACAAAGCAGAACCAGACAGGCCGAAAAGAGATAAAGCATGACAGTTTAAAACAATGAGATTTATCATGAAACATGCTTGAATGTCTGATATGAAGGAAGTTTTTCCAAATAAAGTTCATCTTGTAAGTTTATCCAAAGCTCAGGATGCAAATAATAAGAGGAATAGCAGATTGTAAGGACACTGAAGATGATCTATCTGGAGGATCTGGTCTGAAATCAATTGACAATGAGCATAAACAAACACAACTTTAGAAGTAAAACGATAAAAATGATCCTTTCTTCATATTTGGAGTCAACACACTACATTTTTTTACATGAGTAAAGGTCTTGAAATCTGAACATAAATCTAAATAACAGATGTTTTTGCTGTGATGTTATATTTCATTCTGCCTTTTTTGCCAGTTTGTTAGATTTGGCTCGACATCATCGGGCAGATGGTTCTTCGCCCAGAGGTCAACTGAGCCAAATCTGGGACTTTGGCCAAAAAGCAATTATCAGTTTTTAGTCGCAAATATTCTTCTGTGTTTATTCACAACTTTAAAATCTGCTGCTGAACAACAAGATGTGTTTTTATTTTTAAATTCAATGTGGAGAATCACTTATAAAAACCTGAGCTGGTGGCTTGTTAGAGGGTTGTTTGGCGTTGGCGGAGCTTCACCGTCTAATGAGCGCCTCAGCTGCAGGGAAAAGCAGCGCAGCCTCATTAAAGCGACCGTCCTTCAAACCGGGGAGACCAGAGTTCAAGTTTTATGACAGCGAGCATCTGCCCCGCTGAAGTGTCCTTGAGCAAGTTAGCGGTCTGACCCTGTGAAGTACACCGAGCTGCTGTTGGGTGGATCGATGCGCAGGTCACAGAGCCAAGCCGCGTTTCTCACCGAGGCGAGAACACTGAAGGGAACACAGTCGTCAGTCTTCTTAAAGCCACAAATATACCAGAAGCTATGAAAGTTAAAGTCCGTGTAAAGTAAGAATAAATATGTGTT
Organism: Scomber colias; assembly: GCA_021039105.1. Lineage (NCBI taxonomy): Eukaryota > Metazoa > Chordata > Actinopteri > Scombriformes > Scombridae > Scomber > Scomber colias. The sequence continues at coordinate 15,163 of JAJDFG010000861.1, forward strand.
CTGAGTTTGACATACCACAGAAAAGTGTGTTGTTAACCACCCTGCCAAATTTCAATGATTAAAAAAATCGCCAAATATATGAAATTAGGCTTCAAAGTTGTTTAAAAATCTGCTCCCAAACGCTGTGGGCGTGGCCACCGAGTCCGCTGAAGCCCCGCCCCCTACCAAGTGTCACCTGTCAATCAAAGTCACCACCTCTACCAGAAACATGGACGCTACGTTTGAGAGCTTTCTGCTACTAACTCGGCTGCTAGCTTGGGAGCTAACTCAGCTGCTAGCTCGGCGGCTAACTCAGCTAACTGGCTAACTGTAGACTGTAGTAGTAGTAGTAGTAGTAGTAGTGTGTACTGAATGTATTTCTACCTCTACAGCAGCAGGGCCGGGTTTATGCTAATCACTAAATCCTGAACACAGAAATCTTGAAACACAGTTTGTGAAGCCTAGCTCCACAATTCAAATCTAAATGGTTGAAATGCTTTTTACACCTTTTTTTAGAAATACATTTATGACCTATTTAATGTGTTTAGAAGAAAATGTCTGAATTCACTTTACACAGTCTTTAAGTGTAATCTTTCTTCTCTTCTGCAGATCACACTGACCACCATCGGTTACGGGGATAAAACCCCAAAGACCTGGGCTGGGAGGCTGTTAGCCGGCACTTTCGCTCTGATTGGAGTGTCCTTCTTCGCTTTGCCTGCAGTGGGTACACTCCTGTGTTAATATTCATTTACATCACTGAGTTCTGCACAGGTTCAGCTTTTAAATGCACAAAACTATTAACAGTACATTTAAAAACATGTTGAGATTATCTGACTGCAAAGACAGATGATTAAATGTGATTTTAAAACAGTACTTTGGAACCTGTCTGCAACATAAGAGGCCATAAGAATCATGATCTATAACCACAGTGTGCAGAAACAGAGTTTTCAAAATAAAAGCACCACATCTTCACTGTGTGATGATGAAATAAACATAAATTGACTCTAAGCCATCTGTTTATCTTGTTATCTTAGCTCAGAATCACCAGCATCCAGACTTTGCAAGAAACTGCGCCTGTTTCAGAGAACATCAGAGTTTATTATCATAAATTTAAAAGAGTAGAAAGGAAGTGAGTGCATGTGGATGTGCAGCGATTGACGTGTGATCAGAAAAGTGAAGACTAACAAACATGTGGCTGTCCTGTTCTAGCAGCGCAGCCTCCGTGTTTTATTTTATAAGCTATGTAAGTATGGGTGTCTATAAGTATTTAGTCCTTATTGGTAAACCCAACTGAAAAGTACAATTAGATCAGTTTTTCCATGACAGGCATAGATTTCTGACAATATCGCCCCCTTAAAAATATATTTGAAAAGCCCTGGTATGTTGGACCCAAGAGGCGAGCTTTTATTTTGAAGGACACCACAGTATTGTGTCAGATCCAGAGTCATCAGAGTTGTTGTGCTTTGTGTCTGCAGGGTATTCTGGGTTCAGGTTTGGCTCTGAAGGTCCAGGAGCAGCACAGACAGAAGCACTTTGAGAAGCGCAGACATCCGGCGGCCGGACTCATCCAGGTGAGAGATACGACCTGAAACATCAGCATCAACATCTGCAGCCTTCGTCACATGTTTGGTCTAATTTAAAGCTTAATCATACTGTTAACTTTAAACTGTTGTCTTCTTCTTCTCTGTTTCATTTAAAGTCTGCCTGGCGATATTATTCCACCAATCCAATCAGGGAAGATCTTATTGCCACGTGGAGATTTTATGAAACTATCATATCTCTTCCCTGTTTCAGGTAAGTAACAAACCCCGCCCCCCAAAAACCCAACAAACCTCCATCAAGGCCTGACACTCTGCACATGTGTCTGCTGCATGAATATGAATTATGTTGGTTTGGTTTGTTAATTTGTTCTGTATGTGGACATCAGTCATGATTTATTTATTTATTTATGTTTGTTTGTGCAAACTTTTCTTTTTAGTTTGCATGCTTATCATTAACCTGAACCGAAGTCTGTGGTTTCCATGGAGATCTGGATGCTGAACGTTGTGTTATAACAGGTACAACTGATGAGATCGTAACTTAGCCTTGGAAAAACTCAACACTGTGGTGTAGTTTGAGAAACAGACGCAAATGAAATTACTTAAACCATATTTCAATTAAAGAGGTATTTATTTATAATATGGAGCTCTAATTGGATAACTGCAGTTTAAAATATGTCATTAAATTACAGTTACTGATGAAAAGGAAGGAAGGAAAGAAAGAAAGAAAGAAAGAAAGAAAGAAAGGACAGATAAGGGAAGGAAGGGACAGAAGGAAGGAAGGACAAAAGGAAGGAAGGACAGATGGAGGGAAGGGCAGAAGGAAATACAAAGGAAGGAAGGACGGAAGGAAGGAAGGAAGGACAGATGCAGGGAAGGGCAGAAGGAAGGAAGGAAAATAGGAAGGTAGGTAGGTAGGAAGGAAGGAAGGTAGGTAGGAAGGAAGGACAGAAGGACAAAAGGAAGGAAGGACAGAAAGAAAGAAGGAAGGAAAGAAGGACAGATGGAAGAAAAGGGCAGAAGGAAGGAAGGAAAGAAGGAAGGAATGAAAGTAGGTAGGAAGGAACGAAGGACAGAAGGAAGGAAGGAAGGACAGAAGGAAGGAAGGAAGGAAGGAAGGACAGAAGGAACACTTCCATCCTTGACTTTTAGCTGTAGTCATACATTTCCTGTAGCTTTGTGGATCTTTAAAAACAGAAAGCATGATGTCGGATTTGTCTCCTGACTTTTAAAGAAGCTTATTGAAGGATGTTAAACATGTTCCTCTGCCCTGTAAAAAAAAAAGTTTGTTAACTTCTCCTACTTTCTCTCTCCTCTCTGTCCATCCAAAGGAAGGATCACTTGGAGGCCATGACGAGGTGGGTCAACGCTCTATGAAATACTGTAAATCACACAGCGCTGCTCCCAGAGTAAAAGAGGCTTTAATTAGCCCTACAAGCTGGAAAGACTAATGAAGGTTTCCTAGAATATCCCTCCTTTACCCTGCCTGCCCCGTCCGCTTTTAAATAGCTTCCTATATTAATTCACCAGTCGAATAAATCTGGCGGCTAATGGCTGTGGTAAATATGCGAATCGTGATATAAAACTCCAACCCCTCCCGCTCCTCCAACCCCTCCCGCTCCTCCAACCCCTCCCGTTCCTCCAACTCCTCCCGTTCCTCCAACCCCTCCCGTTCCTTCAACCCCTCCCGTTCCTCCAACCCCTCCCGTTCCTTCAACCCCTCCCGTTCCTCCAACCCCTCCCGTTCCACCAACTCCTCCCGTTCCTCCAACCCCTCCCGTTCCTCCAACTCCTCCCGTTCCTTAATAGCGCTGCATTCCACATCAGCTACTTTGATGACATTTAGGCCCAGAGATTTTTTCTAGAAACCTATTAGTGAGCCCATTAGTTATGTTTCAGTTTGAATGACAGTTTAGATCAAGTAATTAAAGCCAACCCCACCCCCGTCCCCTCCAGAGATGAGGGTCTTTGGGTTTGATGGTCTTCTTTTTTGGCTCCACCGCGCTGAAAGAGATTAATGAAGCCTCTACATCAAAACACATGATGAAAGTGTCACAGAGCATGTTTGATTTGTTGAAGAGATTCATCTCAACTTTATAACCGACTGAGATGATGATGATGATGATCCTCTTTTTCTCTTCTTATGTTTCACATTTGAGACAATTGGAAGTTCTTTAAAAATACATCCTTCAACAGCACAATGACTTTGAGTGGATTAAACCTTTAATTTATACATCAGTGGAAGTGAAAACTGATAATGATCCTCAGTACATCTCTTGTGCTCTACTGTAGTATTTCCATGTGATGCATACTACATCACTCATAATACTGCAGTACTTTTACTGTAATACTGCATACTACATCACTCATAATACTGCAGTACTTTTACTGTAATACTGCATACTACATCACTCATAATACTGCAGTACTTTTACTGTAATACTGCATACTACATCACTATAATACTGCAGTACTTTTACTGTAATACTGCATACTACATCACTCATAATACTGCAGTACTTTTACTATAATACTGCATACTACATCACTCATAATACTGCAGTACTTTTACTGTAATACTGCATACTACATCACTCATAATACTGCAGTACTTTTACTGTAATACTGCATAATACATCACTATAATACTGCAGTACTTTTACTGTAATACTGCATACTACATCACTATAATACTGCAGTACTTTTACTGTAATACTGCATACTACATCACTATAATACTGCAGTACTTTTACTGTAATACTGCATACTACATCACTATAATACTGCAGTACTTTTACTGTAATACTGCATACTACATCACTATAATACTGCAGTACTTTTACTGTAGAAGGATTGTTCATGCTTGACTTGTAGTGGAGTACATTCCTACATTGTTGTACACTCAGTAACACTGGATCACTCAGATACAAGGTCTAAAATCACTCAGAGTGGTGAAACACACACACACACTCACACACACACACACACACTCACACACACACACACACACACACACACACACACACTCTGGCCGTCTTCCACCTCTTCGTTTAGAGCAACAAGATAATGTCAGACTGCTAATTTCCCAGCAGTTGATCCTCTGAAAAATCTCTCTGTCTTTATTTCCTCTCTGTGTTTCTCTTTCCAGCCTTGTCCTTTCATTTTTCTCTCTTTCTTTTCGTTCTTTCTCTCTTTCTATCCTTCCATCCTTTCGGCCTTTGAGCTGAGCTGTACCATTTAGCTCAGTAGCACAGACTGTCGCAGGCATTTAAGTCAATTCATTCATTAACTCTCCTGCCTACTTATTGTGTTTTCAGTGTTTTAGTCTGAACGGGTGGAAACAGAGACTTTTATAAAACACCTACATTCGCTTCCTAATTGTGTCTCATCAGTCTCATGTGTCCTGATTCATCCTGACCTTTTTCCATTAGAAAACAAACAACATCAACCCTGACTACCAGTGATTAATTTAACATTGGTAATGAATTACAGGCTTTGCTGATATCCATTAATAATGCCAACACAGAAGGAAAGCTTTTAGTCCCAGCAGCGTTACGTGTCTGGTGCTTTCAGGTGTGTTGGTATGAGCACAGATTAAAACACTGCTTTAACATGAACGTATATGAGTGTGGACTCAGTCTAAGTGAACTGAAGCGTCCCCTCTGTATGAGGACTGCTGTTGTTGCTGCAGTAAGTTGATCCTGCAGGTTGGACGTGGAGGCTCAGTGGAGGCCGAGAGGCGTCGAAGCAGAACGCTCCAACGATGTAATGAACCTCCGTCAGGACCAGCAGAGTCCAACAGTCAGGAAGAGAGAGAGACGGAGGATATATGACTGAATTACACCTTATCCTGCTGCTGACAGTAAAAGTACTGCAGTATTATAATGATGTAGTATGCAGTATTACAGTAAAAGTACTGCAGTATTATAATGATGTAGTATGCAGTATTACAGTAAAAGTACTGCAGTATTATAGTGATGTAGTATGCAGTATTACAGTAAAAGTACTGCAGTATTATAATGATGTAGTATGCAGTATTACAGTAAAAGTACTGCAGTATTATAAGTGATGTAGTATGCAGTATTACAGTAAAAGTACTGCAGTATTATAAGTGATGTAGTATGCAGTATTACAGTAAAAGTACTGCAGTATTATGCAGTATTACAGTAAAAGTACTGCAGTATTATGAGTGATGTAGTATGCAGTATTACAGTAAAAGTACTGCAGTATTATAAGTGATGTAGTATGCAGTATTACAGTAAAAGTACTGCAGTATTATGCAGTATTACAGTAAAAGTACTGCAGTATTATGAGTGATGTAGTATGCAGTATTACAGTAAAAGTACTGCAGTATTATAAGTGATGTAGTATGCAGTATTACAGTAAAAGTACTGCAGTATTATGCAGTATTACAGTAAAAGTACTGCAGTATTATGAGTGATGTAGTATGCAGTATTACTGTAAAAGTACTGCAGTATTATGAGTGATGTAGTATGTAGTATTACAGTAAAAGTACTGCAGTATTATGAGTGATGTAGTATGCAGTATTACAGTAAAAGTACTGCAGTATTATAGTGATGTAGTATGCAGTATTACAGTAAAAGTACTGCAGTATTATGAGTGATGTAGTATGCAGTATTACAGTAAAAGTACTGCAGTATTATAAGTGATGTAGTATGCAGTATTACAGTAAAAGTACTGCAGTATTATGCAGTATTACAGTAAAAGTACTGCAGTATTATAGTGATGTAGTATGCAGTATTACAGTAAAAGTACTGCAGTATTATGAGCGATGTAGTATGCAGTATTACAGTAAAAGTACTGCAGTTTTATGAGTGATGTAGTATGCAGTATTACAGTAAAAGTACTGCAGTATTATAGTGATGTAGTATGCAGTATTACAGTAAAAGTACTGCAGTATTATAGTGATGTAGTATGCAGTATTACAGTACAAGTACTGCAGTATTATAGTGATGTAGTATGCAGTATTACAGTAAAAGTACTGCAGTATTATGAGTGATGTAGTATGCAGTATTACAGTAAAAGTACTGCAGTATTATAAGTGATGTAGTATGCAGTATTACAGTAAAAGTACTGCAGTATTATGCAGTATTACAGTAAAAGTACTGCAGTATTATGAGTGATGTAGTATGCAGTATTACAGTAAAAGTACTGCAGTATTATAAGTGATGTAGTATGCAGTATTACAGTAAAAGTACTGCAGTATTATGCAGTATTACAGTAAAAGTACTGCAGTATTATGAGTGATGTAGTATGCAGTATTACAGTAAAAGTACTGCAGTATTATAGTGATGTAGTATGCAGTATTACTGTAAAAGTACTGCAGTATTATGAGTGATGTAGTATGTAGTATTACAGTAAAAGTACTGCAGTATTATGAGTGATGTAGTATGCAGTATTACAGTAAAAGTACTGCAGTATTATAGTGATGTAGTATGCAGTATTACAGTAAAAGTACTGCAGTATTATGAGTGATGTAGTATGCAGTATTACAGTAAAAGTAGTGCAGTATTATGAGTAATGTAGTATGCAGTATTACAGTAAAAGTACTGCAGTATTATGAGTAATGTAGTATGCAGTATTACAGTAAAAGTACTGCAGTATTATGAGTTTTAACAATGAAGTTCAGAGTCTGACTCCTTTCTGAACAATCACTAAAGTAAAGTGGGAGTCAAAGTCCGCTTGTCCATTTTGGAAAGTCAACATTTCAGGTGTTCACACTTTCAGTTTTAGGCCATAAAGTGGTTTAAATTATCTGTTGGTTTGTTTCCAACCGGTTCGGATCGTCTTGGATCGTCAAACTGGTTGACCCCGTCTGTTTTGACTGTTCCCTCCTTCCTTCCTTCCTTCTCTCTTTCCTCCCTTCCTTCTTTCCTTCCTCCATCCCCCTTTCTTCCTTCAATCTGTCCTTCTTTCCTCCCCCCTACCTTCCTCCCTTCCTTCTTTCCTCTGTCCTTCTTTCCTCCTTTCAACTTTTCCTTTCTCCCTCCCTCCCTCCCTCCCTCCCTCCCTCCTTCCTTCCTTTCTCCCTCCTTCCTACCTCCCTTCCTTCCGTCTGCCTCTGTAATAGTAAGTTGTAATAAACCAGAATGATCCTTTAAAGCTTTAACTGAAGGTTCGAGCAAGTACAGTAAACCTGTGTGTGTGTGTGTGTGTGTGTGTGTGTGTGTGTGTGTGTGTGTGTGTGTGTGTGTGTGTGTGTGTGTGTGTGTGTGTGTGTGTGGAAGCTGTGGGAGATAAGCAGCATTATTTTTTCCTCGTTTACAGAGCGCCACGGGATAATCACGTCTAATTTTCTGCTCTTTATTCGGTGGAGGAGCAGTCAGAAAGACATTCTCTCTTCCTTTAAAGCTTCCTATTCTGCAGCCTCTCAGCGCCGTAATCTGCCGTCCCTTCTTTTTTCTCTCTCTCTCTCTCTCCACCCCCGAGGCAACATAGAGACTCATATTGTGTGTCCGCTGTGGGAGCAAAGTCGCTGAGAACGCTCCACGTTTCGGAGGCCTTGTGTCGGCTCCGGTTACCCCGCCTCTCTCGCCTCCTCCAAGGCACACAGGAGTCTTATTTTACCCGGCCAGCTCTCGGCTTTGTGCTGCCAAATATTGTCAGCCGTCGGACAATAAAGGAGACCAATCTCCTCGCAGCTCTTTGAGGCTTCCTTCTGCTGGGAGAGCAGCAGACCGCGAAGACTTTAACTCCCGACTAGAAGAGAGGGATTCCTGTAGAGCAAGGGTGTCAAATGTGTGGTCCGTGGGCCAGAAACGGCCCGCCGAGGGGTCCGAGCCGGCCCACTTTCCTTCTTTCCTTCCTTCTTTTCTCTGTCCTTCCTTCCTCCCTTCCTCTTTTCCTTTCTCCCTCCCTCCTTCCTTCTTTCCTCCCTCCTTCCTACCTTCCTTCCTTTCTTCTTTCCTCCATCCTTCCTTCCTTTCCTTCCTTCCTCCGTTCCGTCCCGTCCCTCCTTCCTCCCTCCCTCCTTCCTTTCCTTCTTTCCTCCCTTCCTTCTTTCCTCTGTCCTTCTTTCCTCCTTTCCTCTTTTCCTTTCTTCCTCCCTCATTCCTTCTTTCCTCCCTCCCTCCTACCTTCCTTCTTTCCTCCGTCCTTCCTTCCTTTCCTTCCTTCCTCCCTTCCCTCTTTCCCTTACTCCTTTACTTCCTTTCTATCTACCTCCTTTTCTTCCTTTTTCCTTCCCTCCTTCCTCCCTCCCTCCTTTTCTTTCTTCCTTCCTCCCTTCCTTCCTTGACTCGAAAATTTAAAATTTGGCCGTCACTCAAAGAAAGACGTTGGTCATTAGAGGAACTCCATCTTTCTTATTTTAGCTTACTTGTTTCCACTTTGTTAAGAGAACTGTGTCTCTTCTCTCTCATTTCAGCCAGAAACTGAGTATACTGGAGCGTGTTCGCCTTACCAACGCGCGGCCGTCGGTGGGGATGGGCAGGAAGCTCACGGGGCACGCCGACTCCATCGAGGAAAGTCCGTCCAAGGAGCCCAAACCTGCCGGCTTCAGTAACCGGGAACGTTTCCGCACCGCCTTCCGGATGAAGGCCTACGCGCTCCGCCAGAGCTCCGAAGGTACGAAGATCACGGCGATAGTAAATGGACTGGACTTATACTAGGGCTGCTCGATTATAGGAAAAAGATTATTTGGGTCAAAATTGAAATCACGATTATTAAAACTTTAGAAACATGCTGCATTTATTGAACATTCGGTTTAATTAATGTTCTCTCCCAGCAGCAGCCTTTTATCTGCTGCTTAACGCAACACACAGCAGAAAATGTGCAGAGATATTAGAGCTGAGCTGGTTACCATGACGACAGTTCACACATCACTTCCTGGTTTTTAATAATTAGTCAGTAAACTCAGCATCGTCTGACGCAGGCTGGAAACTCTGCACTTTCATTTACAGTTAAAACATTTCACTGTGTTTCAGCTTCTGTCAAACTAACGGAGCTGCAGCGGCTTCCTGTCTAAGCTTTTCAAAATAAAACCTTTGCTGTTGTGAGCTTCTCATTATTATTATTAACAAACAAAGTTGGGGCTTGTCAAATTATGGGAGATTCCCAGGAGAAAAGACAAAACGGGAGAGCCACGGGCACTGTCGTGATGAGTGAATATTAAATCAATTAAATCCATAGAAATGACTAAACCTTTATCGTGCTCTTCTTATTATCATTAACAAACAAAGTTGGGGGTGTAAATTACGGGAGACTCCCGGGAGAAAAGACAAAACGGGAGGAGATGAGTCTAAAATACGGGAGAAACCGGGAAAAACGGGAATGTTGGTAGCTCTGATATTCACTCATCATGACATAAAATAGTCCATTCTAAGTAAATCTACTGCAGTAGAGTAGTAGTTCCTCTCTCAACTACTGGAAGATGTTGTGAACAGCTGATTATGCATGAAAAAAAAAGTCATATACCGTGAAACCGCTTTTATTTTGAAAAATACTGTGATATACATTTTTGGTCATACCGCCCAGCACTAGTAGCTGCCAACATCTGTTTTTCCCGGTTTCTCTCGTATTTTAGACTCATCTCCTCCCGTTTTGTCTTTTCTCCCGGGAGTCTCCCGTAATTTACACCCCCAACTCTGTTTGTTAATGATAATAAGAAGAGCACGATAACAAAGGTTTAGTCATTTCTATGGATTTAATTGAAAGTCAAGGTTGTAGGTTTCCTTATAACCATTAAAACCATCAATCATAATAAGAGATTATCTTAAAATATTTACAGTTTTATGGGAAATGATGTATAAATATAACATTGTATAAATGGAAATTTGGTTAGTCTCGAACCAAAGAGGAAATGAAAGCTAATTTTTCAAATTCAAACAGTGATGATTAATAAGAACCTTAACTTTTTTAGCATAATTTTGGCATCAGGATCTTATAGTTACCATAAAATGTTCTCATAATCAGATTATTACGACATACTAACTTATTATTACCAGATGAGACTCCTACTGACCCTCCTGTAACTCTGGCTGTTTTTTCATCATTTCTTTTCCTTGTTTCAGATGCGGGAGCGCTGGCAGATCCAGCCTTAGAGGAGCGGGGTTTCCCCCCAGACATCCTCATGGAGGAGATGATCCCCACGCTGAAGCTGGTCATCAGGGCAGTCAGGTCAGGAGCCTCAAATGTGCTTTTACTGATTGGTCAACTAGTTTGGCATGATCTTCCTTCCTTCCTTCCTTCCTACCTAACACCATATCAACTAGTTTGGCATGATCTTCCTTCCTTCCTTCCTTCCTACCTAACACCATATCAACTAGTTTGGCATGATCTTCCTTCCTTCCTTCCTTCCTACCTAACACCATATCAACTAGTTTGGCATGACCTTACATCCTTCCTTCCTTCCTTCCTTCCTTCCTACCTAACACCATATCAACTAGTTTGGCATGATCTTACATCCTTCCTTCCTTCCTTCCTTCCTTCCTTCCTACCTAACACCATATCAACTAGTGTGGCATGATCTTACATTATAACTTTTATATTAAATAAAGCTAATGGAATACTATTGTTCTAAATATTACATTTACTCTGGGTAACCATGGAGATCAGGAACCTGACTGCTTGCTTTCTTTCTTTCTTTCTCCTCCTACTTATTTTTTTATTTCTTTCTCTTCTTCCTCCTTTATCTCGCTTTCTTTTCTTTCTTTCGTTCTTTCTTTCTTTCTCTGTAGGTAGACAAAATATTTAATATTTATCATTCTTTTTGTGGTTACACCATTTGACATTTTCAGGAGCATTCAGTCTTACTTTTGGTAAAAAATTGTGTAAATGTCATTTAAATGATATAAAACCAACAAAAATACTAAATGTACATTTTAACAAACCTGATGCTGCTTTTAAGATATTTATGAATTGCTCATCTTTCTAACCCTTATTTGTCACTGACCCATATAAAGGAAGTTGTAAAAGAAACAAGTATCTGTTATCTTTTAATTGAAGTAACTTCGACAAAAAAACGGAAGGATAACCTCAGTTTAGGAGATAATGGGATGAAAGGTGATTATTTAAGATATATCTGATTGAAGGCCGAGCATGTGCAGAATACAGCTGGTAGTCAGACAGTGTGGATGCTGGATGCAGACAGAGTGACTCACACATGCTGACAGTGCTGGTAAACCTATAGGCCACACAGCCGACACAATGCAGGAACTCAATCTAGTGCGAGGGCTCAGCCAGATGAGTGATTAACCCTGTGAAAGTGCTGCTTCCTTCCACGCCATTATTCCGGGGCTGAATGGGTCTCTGAATGGGATGCTCAGACCTGGAGGGTTTTGGTTTCAGGACCCCGACACTTTCTGCCAAACACTGGTGCTCGAGCAGCAGCCGCCACCGCTGACTCCGGAAAGAGTCGGGGTCAAGTCAACTGAAAGTGGGACAATAGAAGGAGCTGTGTGGGCGGCAGGGTGGTCTAGAGGTCGAGAGGGTTTAGAAGAACTGGAAGCTGTCGGGTTTGATGAGGACAGTTTAATCCAATCTGTCTTTAAAGTCTGTGTAAAGTAATAAATATGTGTTCTGAGTTTGACATACCACAGAAAAGTGTGTTGTTAACCACCATGCCAAATTTGAATGATTAAAAAAATCGCCAAATATATGAAATTAGGCTTCAAAGTTGTGTAAAAATCAGCCTCTTTCTCTGCTGCCAAACGCTGTGGGCGTGGCCGCCGAGTCCGCTGAAGCCCCGCCCCCTACCAAGTGTCACCTGTCAATCAAAGTCACCACCTCTACCAGAAACATGGACGCTACATCTGAGAGCTTTCTGCCGCTAACTCAGCTGCTAACTTAGCGGTTAGCTCAACGGTTAACTCGCCGGCTAGCTCAGTGGCTAACTCAGCTAACTGGCTAACTGTAGACTGTAGTAGCAGTAGTGTGTGCTGAATGTATTTCTACCTCTACAGCAGCAGGGGCGGGTTTATGCTAATCACTAAATCCTGAACACAGAAATGTTGAAACACAGTTTGTGAAGCCTAGCTCCACAATTCAAATCTAAATGGTTGAAATGTTTTTACACCTTTTTTAGAAATACATTTATGACCTATTTAATGTGTTTAGAGGAAAATGTCTGAATTCACTTTACATGGTCTTTAAGTTTGGTTAAAAATATTATTTTTACCTTAATGTTCAAACAGTTATTCACAGTATTTCCTGTCTCTTACAGGATCATGCAGTTCCTCTTGAACAAGAAGCGGTTTAAGGAGACTCTGAGGCCTTATGATGTCAAAGACGTGATCGAGCAGTACTCTGCTGGACACCTGGACATGCTCTGTAGAATTAAATACCTCCAGACGAGGTGAGAGACTTTTCCTCCTCTGGATTATTTTGGTTTTTCTACACTGGGTGCTTTCCATTCAGCTAACGACTGACTCACTGGTGTCTTTATGGAGGAATTTAATCAACCAAAACAGGAAGTCCTCAATCTGTCCAGCAGAGCGTCTCAGCTGGCAAAAGAAATAATTCATTAACACCTGATAACTGCTGCTCCAATGATGATGGGTTTACTGCAGTGGGAAGCCAACAGAAAACGTAACAAACACAAACTATGAAAAGTATCATTAGTTCTGAAAGAAAGAGCGTAGATTTGGTTTTAACTTTAGGTAGAGACGTATTTTGTGGGAATTTCTCTTTTCTCTTTCATATTGTATTGGTGATTTGTCCTTACCTTGAAAATAAATCTATACAGTCTATGGCAGGGGTATCAAACTCATTTTCATTCAAGGGCCACACAGAGCCCAATTTGATCTCATGTGGGCCAGATCATTAAAAAGATGGAACGAAATAAGGAGAGAAGGAAGGGTAGAAGGAAGAAAGGAAGGAAATGAGAAGGGAAGGTAGGAAAGACAAACGGAAGCAAAAGGAAGGAGGGAAGAAAGGTAGGAAAGACAGACAGACGGAAGGAAGGACAAGAGGGAGGAAGAACAGAAGGAAGAAAGGGAGGAAGGACAGATTGAAGGAAGAAAGGAAGGAGCAAATGAAGAAAGGAAAAAAGGAAGGTAGGAGGGACAGATGGAAGGAGAGATGGAAGGAAGGAAGGAAGAAAGGGAGGAAGTATGGAAGGAAGGAAAAGAACTCGGGAAGGAAAGTGGGCCGGACTGAACCCCTCGGCGGGCCGGTTCTGGCCCACGGGCCGCATGTTTGATACCCCTGGTCTATGGTTAAAAACTGATAAGGATAAACCTGTGACTCAAAGCCCCTCACCTCGTCTGAGACACATTAAAGTGATTGGAAAATCCTCAGTAACAGCGGATCTCGATCAATAGCTGACTCACGGTGGAGTGACATCAGCAGGAAGCAGAATTAATAAAAATGGAAAGCACCCAATGTCAGTGAATCTCATCTTGCTGTCTTAACCTGCTCAACCTGTTTCTCTTCCTTTAAGGATCGACATGATTCTCGCCCCTGGACCCCCCCTCACCCCCAAAAACAAGAAAACTCAGAAAACACCCTTTGCCTACCCACCCAATCAGTCTCCCAGGTACCTCACAATTACCATGGAAACAAAGACATGATAATTATATGGCAAACATAACACTAAAAACACAATAAAGGTATAAAAGTGAGTTGTTTGTACCGCCTTCCTTCAATATATTTTCATTTTTCAGTATTATTACGTAGACTTGATGTATTTTTGGACCGTTTTCAGTAACAATGAACATACAGTTAAACTTTCCAGGTGAATCTTTTGCTCATTTCCTCTAAACGAATGTGTGTGCAGTCCACATCTACTCAGTGTCCCTGTGTTCCAGGCAAGAGTCCGACATAGCCAAAGCCGCCTCCATGCCAGATGCCGAAGACCAAAGCATGATGGGTAGATTTGTCAGGGTGGAGAGACAGGTGAGGAGTCCTGGTTCATCTACAGATATTCATGTTGCACAGATTATGGGTGATAATCTGCTGGTGAGGCAGACATTTGTGGCATTTTTTTTGGGTGAATTATATTGTGGTTGGTTATGATCACACTGTGATCTCAGTAAATGTGTTATCATGTGGACCTCAACTTTTAGCAATGGTAGCGAGAGGTGCTACTAATATACAGCTGCAAGAGTGAGTAAAGTAGATTTATATTTGTTTACATAAAGCTTTTATCCATTAGCTATATAACCACTAACAACCTGATGGAAATAGTGTTAGGTTAATAATATTCATACAGTTTGAACAATTGTTGAAACTCGGAGCACCACCTTATTTGGACACAAGCCAGAATGAGTGGAGGTCGGCCGTCACAGTAATTATCGACTTATCGTACAATAATGTAATTATCAGCATCATCATGTCTATATATGGACTTATCGTACGATACATGTACAAAGACAGTAAAGTCTTGCCAGCTTTTTAAAACCAAAATTCAACCACTAAGTCAGACTTAGCATATACATTTAAACCATTAAACATGCAGTTGTGGCCATTTTAGCATAGCACAACAATCTGTAAAAACAACTGATGTATTATCACCTTCTAATGTTCATATAACAAACGTGTTCACAAATTCAACCTAACATTATGAGATGTTTGTGTTCACCTGATGGATGAAGAGCTCCACTTTGTTCACCAGCTCATCTCTAACTGTCTGCCGTCAGTTTGGTGTTTTCTTGGTGCAAACGTTGGTTGGAGCCGCTTTAAGACCCAGTTTGATGTCTCTGAGTTGCTGCTGCTGTGATGTGTTTCTGTCTCAGGTGGAGGACATGGAGAAGAAGTTGGACTTCTTGGTGGACATGCACATCCAGCACACCGAGCACCTGCAGGTAGACTCTGCCGGCGCCGCCCACATGACCCTGGAGGCCTGTGACACTACGGGAAGCGGCGAGATCCGACGGGTTTTCTTCAACTACGCCGAGGCGTTCCCGCACATGTCGTACCAGATGCCCGTCAGCAAGGTCAACCCATATTACGACAGGGGAGGGAGGGGAGGAGGGGAGGGGGCGGGGTTGACCGGAGGAGGCCACTTACCTCCAGATCCTCAACCGCCACCAACACACTTCTACCAACGCCAACATCCGGCCGCCATCCCCACCTACACCGAGCGTCCCACCGTGTTGCCCATCAGCTCCCTGCAGGACTTGTCAGCGGGGCTGGGCAGGACCACAGGGGGGGGGCGGGAGGGTGACTCGCCGCTCTCCATGCTGTCAGTGAACCACGAGGAGCTGGAGCGCTCGCCCAGCGGCTTCAGCATCTCGGGGGAGCGGGAAGGGGAGGACGGGGTGAACTTATCGATGGTGGCAACCGGGGACGCCAGCTGGACGAGAGCCAGACCGAGCTACCTGGCGGAGGGCGAGACGGACACGGATACGGACCCATTCACGCCCAGCGGGGGGCCTCTGCCGCTCTCCTCCACGGGGGAGGGATTCGGCGACGCTGTGTGGAACACGCCGCCCTGAGAGGAGGCGGGATCGTCCGCGACCGCACATAAATCCACGACTAACGAGTTAAGACCTTAAATCTAACCCATGCCTCTAAACCCAAAGCAGTTTGGGTCAAAGCCACACCTCTGGACCGAACCATTAGGAGGAAAAGGTGGGTCTACTGTAATCCGCCTTGATGCTGCACGGTCGCGAGCGAGGTCATCAAGAGAGGCCGATCTCATCAACCGACCACCATCCAGACAGAGAGCCATGGCATCGACTGCCCAGGAAAAAAAAAAAAAAAAAGGGAAACCAGACAGTTTGTAAAGTAAACTCTGTACAGCGCACTCTTCGCAAAAATTTAGCTCAAATAATTAAAAAAAAGAACATTAATATACATACTATATACACCCAAAAGCTTTATCGCTGCAAAGCCAACCGCACTGCATGTGACGCATGCGATTTTTAGTGTAGACACTGCAAAGTTCAGGATATCAGGAAAAATGGAAAAAGAGATTGAATGGATAACATATACTTGCTATGCCATTTTTGTAACACTTATTTTTTTATATGAATACATTTTCATTGTTTTTTTGCATGGTTTGCATGATAGTGCACCATCCTAGGGGGGTGACGGACTGATCGGAGGGTGATACTGGAACCAAAAGTCTCCTGTCTGTTTGTTTTGTGTGTGTGTATGTGTGTGTGTTTCTGAGTGTGTGTGTGTGTGTGTGTGTGTGTGTGTGTGTGAGTGAAAGAAAGAGAAAAGAGAGACTTGGTTAACGAAACACTGGTTAGTTTGACAGTCGTGTTTTTCTCACATTGTGCTGTAAAATCTTTGAGGATCAATTCTCGTCATCAGTTTTTTTTAATTCGCTTTAGTTTTTTTAATTTTTTGTTCATTTGTTTGTTTTCTCACCGCTGTGCTCTTGAGTCAAACCTTCACCACTTTATGCATACAAACTTTCCACTTTAAAAAAACAAAACAACAAAAAAAGAAAATATGAAAAATTGAAACACTAAATCTCTGCTGCTTTGTTGGCACATGAATTCAGGGATATAAAAAAAAAACACCTTTAAAATCCTCCTTTTTAATTTCTACAAGTTTCCTGCTGAGTTCAGTTCATCAGTTCTCCAACAGATGATCAGAAGATTTATTAATATCAAATCAACATTTCTAACTTTAACACAAACTAGATTATGGAAGCCCTGAAGTAATGTTGTGTGCCCAGAATAATAACTTTGGATGCTCTGTACTACATACTTACATAAACGTAAGAACAGTAACTAAATATGATTCAGTACATTGATTTAACTTTGTATTTTACTCCTCTATCTGACATCAGAGAAGGATCAAACAACAAAAGTCAACAAGTTTCGTTTCTGTATTTGAATGTCGACTGTAGTTCAGATTTGGCCCAAAAGTTCTCTCTCTCAGGATCAATAGAGAGTCATGGTTACATTAAAAGTTAGAAAATATTGAAACATCTTAATTTAAAATTTGAGGGGCATTACTGCAGCAACGACACAATAAATCCTTTATATGATTTATAGCACTGATCATTTTCAACTACAAAAATAAACCACATGTTCAGTAAGTTCGGCTCCTA
The DNA here is from genome assembly GCA_021039105.1 of Scomber colias. NCBI lineage: Eukaryota > Metazoa > Chordata > Actinopteri > Scombriformes > Scombridae > Scomber > Scomber colias. The sequence goes on from JAJDFG010000861.1 coordinate 32,650, forward strand.
AGAGACACGACTGACATGTGACCTCTTGTTGAACGTTGGATTCAGATGATTAACGCACAAATTTATTCAGAGATTTCTCCGGTGTTCATCTGTGGATTTATAATCAAAACTCTGTTAAATACAAATTCCACTACACATTTGTTTGACCTCAGCACTACTGTTTTATTTTCTCTTCATGATCACACAGGTGTTTAGTCTCAGCCCATCATGAGAACATCTTTGCTTTGGTTGAAACCGGTATTTAAATCCATATTTTACACAAATTGTGTTCGGCTTTTCAGAAACAGAAGTACAAACATGACCACACTGTCACTTCCTCGCTGTACAAGTTTCACATGTTTTCATCTATAGTGGAAATACTGGATTTAAATGTTGGTTTGATGTTGAAACACCTGTGTGATCATGAAAATAACTTGAATGATACAAACCGCTGCAGAATAACAGAACAACTATAGTAGTATCTTCTGGGTCAGTAATGAAGGAGACCTCAGTTGACTTAGTATTTTAGGTACACATGACCGCCTTCCCATCATGGTTATCCTTCTTTTTCACTTATATCCAGAGACAATACTTCAAAATAAGAGTAATTACAGTCTAGATTAAGATGGAAGACACTTGATCATAAGATCTTAAGAGGATTTATAAATCAAATCACCTATTTTAGACAATTGCCATCAGGTGTCATGGGTGCTTCAGACATCCATAAATCAGCTATAAACAGTCAATTATAATTAAATAAGTCTGTTTGGAACTGATTGATTGAACTCCAGCAGCAGGAAAATGAATTTACTTTCTTTCCATTGAAACACAGCTTTTTTTTTCTTTTAAACATTTCCTCAAAAACAAAACACAACTTACAAAAAACCGTGTAGTTCACTCGCAGCAGCGGAAGCGACTCGAATGTCCAATTACGAACACAAACACTCACACGCTCACTTATTGGAAAAAAAGACGAGAGAGGAAGTCAAGTCAAGAACGATCGGCTGACGCGAAGACCGACGTTTCTTATGTCCATTACACACAGAGTATGAAACTTAAACAGGAGCCTGAGCAACACTTTATTGCAAAAATGAAGCTATACAGATGATCACATATAGGTCTAAACTACATTTAACTACTTTAGATTTAGGACGACACTGATACTGAATGTAATATCTGACAACCAACTATATCTGAACGTATGGATTATTACACAGTTAAAGCATGTTAAAGCACCTTCAGAGTCTTCCACAACAGGCTTCAACGAGAGCTTCAAGCATCTTTAACGGTTTACTTTAAACTGCTTAGAGAGCAAGAGCAGTTTGTTTTCATTAGTCTGCAGTAAAAGCCAAAAAATACTTGATTTGTGTGTTTGTGGTTAGAAGGTTCACAAGCTAGCTGCCAGACCCATACCCATAAAGGCCCATTTATGCTTAACGTACGTACGAAAATGTCTATGTCCGTTTCAAACGATGTTACCGTCACTGCTCACATACTTCCATGCGTCCTTTACGTTGGCATGGATGTTAACCAATACATCCACCAGGGGGCAGCACAGAGTCAAAGAGTTTATAACAACAAATCATAAACTCAAAAACAAACATGGCGACTGTGGAGGAGATATTGATAATGTTCCTCTTGTATAAAAGACAAAAACGATATGTTTAAAGTTTCTAACCAACTCACACAACCTTTCTTCAAAAAGTTCCTCCATTGTTATTTCTTCTTCGTGTCTCACTAGAGCAGGAGGGTCAAACTCACTGCCATTCTAGGGCCACATACAGCCTGATCCCATGTGGGCCAGATCAGTAAAAAGAAGGAAGGAAGGAAGGAAAAGAAGACAGGAAAGAAAGATGAAAGGAGGGAGGAAGGAAGGAAGGAAGAGAAGATAAGAAGGAAGGACGGAAGGAAAAGAAGAGACGGAGGAAGGAGTGCGTTAAATGAGAGCTGCAGGTCGTCAGTGGCTTGTTGTACAGAAACAGAGATACAACATACAATAGTGCATCGTCTGCATATAACGACAGTATTGATGTCTGTTTAATGAAGAGGACCGAGAACTGAGCCTTGCAGAACCCCTTTTGTTATCAGAGAGTAATCTAACCTGACACCTGCTGACTTTACATATTGAAATCTGCCAGATAAATATTATATGGACCCAATTATTCCAATTATTTCCATCAAAACCAGAACTGCAGAGTCTTTGTAGGAGCAATGAGTGATCAACTGAGTCAAATTCTTTGGACAGATCCATAAAAAAGGGCCACACAACATTCCTTATTGTCTAAAGCGCATATTATATTATTTACAACTAATAATGAAAAGGACAGAAGGAAGGGAGGATGGAAAGGAAGGAAGGGAGGAGGGAAGGAAAGAAGGAAGGACAGAAGGAAGAAAGGAGGGAGGGAAGGAAAGAAGGCCAGAAGGAAGGGAGGAAGGACAGAAGTAAGGAAGGACAGAAGGAAGGGAGGAGGGAAGGAAAGAAGCAAGGAAGGAGGGAGGGAAGGAAGGACAGAAGTACGGAAGGAAAGGAAAGAAGGCCAGAAGGAAGGGAGGAAGGAAAGGAAAGAAGGACAGAACGAAGGGAGGGAGGAGGGAAGGAAAGAAGGAAGGAAGGAGGGAGGGAAGGAAAGAAGGACAGAAGGAAGGGAGGGAGGAAGGAGGGAGGGAAGTAAAGGAAGGAAGGAAGGAAGGAAGGAAGGAAGGACATTAAATGAACAAACAGTTTTTGCAGGTTTGAATCTTGTTGTGGAAGAAACTCGAGTCAGAGACGTTTGATCAAGGTGAACCAAAACACTTCTTATCTATTCTTACTTACTATACGAGAGTTATTACTATTATTATTATTATTACTTATCTTCTGCTAAGGAATCCCATTTAATTATATATTATGCAATGAATTATCTTACGATGCAGACACCGATTATTACGACATATAACACGATATTAAACGATATATCCCTGCGGTCATTCATTCATTGTGCCTCTGAAGCAAGAAAAACATCCTTATTTAGTGTTTCAGCGTCACGTCATCTTCACCACACACCAAACAAACACAGGATTTATGAATGTTGAACTCTTGTTTCCTTTCTGTGGTGATTTTATCTTCTTTTTTTTTTAAAGAAAAAAAACTTAGTGCACAGTACAGTCTTTGCTTTTGTAAAATACTGTTTTTTGTAGCTTTTTGTGATGCTTTCAGCTCGTTTCACCGAATCCAGACTCGACTTTTATTTCAGCTGCACAGAAAAAATGTAAAAGGTTGGAATGTTTTTTTAATTTTTTTTTTTTATTACAACTCTTTTCTTTGTGCTTGTTTGTTGATTTTTTTTATATCAGCTTGAGATTTAAATGTCGATGCTCAGTAGTCTGATTTTGTTGAAGTTTAACGTCTCAGCGTCTCAAAATAATAACTCAAATTCCATTTAAAGGATAATTACCATTTTTTACAACCTGGACCTTATTTCTAACATAAAATACGATAATTTACTCACCCAGACAACTTTGGTATCATTTGGAGTCGGTCGGACTAAATTAGCTCCAGTGTTATATTAGTATAGTATTATATCCGTATAATGTGAGTACACGGGGCACCGAAGCACAGCCTCTATATAACACATTATCTGCCACCAAACTAGTTCATTTCACCAATATTTAGTTATGATACGTTAGTGCTATTCCCCTCCGAGCCCGTGGTGGCATATTATCAACATCCGGGCCTGTAGGTTGACCTGCTAACCTCTGATCTGGATGATGTCATCAGCCCGGTTTATCATTGAGTGGAAATCCTCCAGTGTTGTGATACAGATGCTTATTGACACATCCAGACTCGTATCTCCTGGCCTCACATGCCACCACAGGCTCGGAGGGGAAGGGATTCTACCTACGTTCCCCGGGTCCTATGTTCCCCGATCGCGGCTAATTCGGCTGCTAGCTCGGCGGCTAATTCGGCTGCTAGCTCGGCGGCTAACTCGGCTGCTAACTCAGTGGCTAAGTCAGCGGCTAACTTGGCAGCTAACTGGCTAACTGTAGAGGGATCATCCCTATGTGCCCCGGTCACATACAAAGCAGGGGAACATAGGACCCGGGGAACATAGGGATGATCCCGAGGGGAATAGCACTAATGTATATAGAGGCTGCGCTTAGGTGTCCCGTGTACTCGCATTATACGGATATACGCGGCGCAACACTGGAGCTAATTTCATCCGAACGACTCCAAATGACACCAAAGTTGTCTGGGTGAGTAAATGATTGTATTTTATGCTAGAAATAAGGTCCAGGTTGTAAAAAAACGGTAATTATCCTTTAACTCCAGTGTTTATGTTGCCTTGTACATTTTAAAAAACCAAGTTACATTTACAGAAACTACTTTTTGTAAAATCATCTGTGAATTACACTTATTGCTTCCATTCATAAATTTAAAACTCATATTGCTTCCTCTCTAAATTTACAGGCATGCACCAGTTTAGGAATAATATCACTGGAAATAACTATATACAGTACAAATCATTGGTATATTTATATTTACACGGCAAATTACTGTTAAAACTTAAGACTTTTAAAAATTTTGTAAATTGTTAAAAGTGAATAAATTGTCTTCCAAGACACTGACGTTAAAAAAAAGGGAAAAAAAGTGATGCTAGCAAAGAACAACCGATGATGATGATGATGAATTGCTGATATTTTTCTGATTAATATTTGTTTAATAACTCAAATACATAAAGCTGAAGTTATTCTTCTTCTCAGGAATTCAAAAGAATAAAAAAAGAAACGTTTACTGTTGCTATCGATTCATTTATGTGCACAGAACGACATCGTAACACGTCATTTTTTCCTTGTTTGGAGCTCAGAAATATTTTTTATTTTCATTATTTTCAATACAAATTAACATGTTTAATTAACTTTCAAGACTCCAGTTTAATTTATATAACTATGGCTGAAACTGAGATGTTAGAAATGTGTAATTTTCTCCATTTCTTAAAGAAAAAATGACTTGTTAATGAGTTGTGTGTTGGGTTTTTGTTAGTTTTTGCAGTACACACAAAATCAATTCCCTCAATATTTCAAATGGAGTGCTAGCATTACTTTTTACAGTGTAAAAATAATTCCAGTTTAATTTAATTTCTTTTCCACATTTTTTTTTTAATATCAAATGACATGTGTGTCTCAGACATGATACTGTAATGTTTTATTTTTTTCTTCCTGTTAAAGGCTTTGTGCTGTTTGTGGTCACATGATATTCCTTTTCTTTTTTTTTTTTGAGAATGACTTGATGAGGTCACCGGAGGATTTAAACATGAACCATCCTACACACCTCTGCTGGGAAATGAGAGTGAGAGGTTAAATGACACCAGAGTGAGTGTATGATTTTAATTGGACCAGTTTGAGTAATTAATGTGTTTCTGTGTGTTTTAATATCTTTGCAAACATGATTCATACGTGGAAATTATGAAATAGTGCAGAAACTAGTCTAATTTATTGGGAATGACCCTTTAACTGTTAATTTGACAATCAGCATGTTGCTGTTTTTCTTTTTCTCTCCTCGTGTTCCTCTTGCTTGTTTTAAATTGAGACTATTTTATCTGCTCTAGCTGCATCCCCGATGTAATTTGCACACTATTAAGTCATTTTTAACATCCACTCATCACTTTTTTGGTTTTGTCAAGATTACAAAAAGGTACTAAAACAATTCTTCAACACTACTTTTAAAGATTCACTCTCTAGTTTGGTTGTAGCACCAAAAAAAGCCCCAAAACCCTAAATTTTCTCCAAATCTACTGTCACAGTTTTATAAACTTTAAATATATTGTTTCAGTGAGCTGAAAAATGCATTTTAGGGATTTGCGAGCCTTATCAAGTATGACAAAAACTATTAAATGCACTACATACTCAGTACTATTGTTCTTAGAGCCGTTTTGCTGGATTGAGACATGTAACCATGGTAACTCATGCCAAGCATATAGTCTGAACCCAGACAGGGAGCTCCGGTCCTCTGAAATGACGCCAACGCGGAAGTAACTTAGAGCTGCATTCTATCAAAAGGCCACCAGGGGGCGACCGTCTCTATACAAGTCAATGGAGAATTCACCAACTTCTCACTTGATTTCTAACCTCAGTAAACGTTTTCAAAATGTGTTTATGGTCTCAATCGCTAGTTTAAAGCCTTCTTCATTTTAGGGATTTGCAAGTCTTATCAAGCACTACAAAAACAAGTAAACATTGTGAGAGTGTTATGTTTAAGCTCTGGGACCGAAACATATGTTTACTTTATGAAGACAATGAAACAAATTTACAATATTTTGTTAATCGTACATGTTCCCTATCAGAATGTAGAAATGGCCGACAACACGTAAAATATATATATATATATATATATATATATATATATATATATATATATACCTTCCAAATATTCATTTTTGGTTTAAACCAAAGTACAGCAGTAGTTCAGTAATCCTGCAGGAAAACAGCTTACTAAATACTCTTAAAATTTCATTTCCCTCCATTTTCTACCTACAGTTTCACATATTGGTACTATTTTTTAAATTCAGATTCAAAATCCTTCCTGCCTTTCAAAGCCATAATCCGGTCTCTATATGAAGCACATATGTACCTAAAAACAAACACATTTCTGCCCTCTTACATATATATGTGTGTGTGTTCACTGTTATTTTATTCAGCTCTCCCTGTGTGAACTCGTCTGTATGTGAAAAGGAGCACTTTACGGCATCCATGTAGTCAAGAGGGCAATAGTGCTTGCTGTGATGATTCTGTTAAGTACGGTTGTATTCACTGTAACTGCATACGAAGCAATGCACTGACCGACACATTCTGCATTATCTGTCATTTTATGGACATTTTGATTGCTACAAATTATTTGTGCCTTGGCCTTTTACAGTACGGTTCCTTTCAATGCATTTATTCATATAATTTTTGGGGTCATGCTTTTCTTGTTAATGCTGTCAGAATGCATCACAAAGCTGTTGGTAATATCTGTAAGGAAGACTGCATTTACACTCAAGACAAGGAACATCTGACATTATTTAAAGGTTTGTTCATTGCCAAAAAGAGACAGGACCAAAACATTTTATTGATGAAGCTGAGGTAGCAGTTTCCCAAACTTCCAGGCTCTGGTTGTACTAAGATTGAACTGATATGCATCTTCTCATCTGACTCCGAGGAAATGTTGGTATGAAGCTGATCTTTAAAGGCATACGGGCTTTGCAGTCGTATCTCAAATCTTAGCAACCACAACATTGATCCATGTCATTATGGAGGTACATTTAAAGAGTGATTGTAAACAAGTGATATTAAACCATAATGTCGACTGGATGCAGCTGTTGGAAACCATCCGCTGTTAGTCTAGTCATTGTGCAGATATCCACTGAAATCACAATTACAGTCGGCATAATATCCATATTATAACTAGTTTTTCTTGTTTGTCTCTTGCCATCCAGAGACTCTGCAGCAGTGGAAGTAATGGTACAATTAGCTGCAAAGGCGAGGCAAGTTTATTTATATAGCAATTAAGTGTTTTACATAATGCAAATGGTTAAATACATCAAATTAGATAAACAGTAAAGGTGCATTAAAAGCGCAAATTTAAGAATTAAAGCAGCTATTAGGAGTTTTTAACTGGTTGTGAAACAGCCTCAATTCAGTACTGTTGCCTCTATATGACCAAGAGAAGCAAACATGACCATCATTTAGAAAACTGGTTATTTCTAGATATCTGCCACCAGGTCAGATTCCCAACGAAATCATACTTAATTATTTAAAGTTCACAGATGGAAAAGGTCTGTTTACATTTCAAGTTGCACTGTAGCATGAGGGAGGAACGAGATGACAACAAGAGGAGGACATTTCTTTTTATCTGATAATGTTGAGTATTATAAAAAGAAAAATAGTTTTAAAGCATCTTTCTTCCACTCAACTTTTTTCCACTAACTTTTCTAAGATTTTCTATATTTTTCTTACTGTCATCAAATCTCATATGGCTCCAAACTGAATTAATTGATAACTTACAGGTATATCTTATTATATATTTGTGCCGTAGATCTCCATTGTTGTCCAAAAAACTATACAAAACTTATCAGTGGGCCACACTGCTGCACTGGCTGCCATGTTCCTTCATTATGAAGAAGTTGGTCACATTCATTTGTTTAGAAATGGCTCCAAAGACTAATAACAGAGATTTGATTGTAACTCAGGAAAGAAGAACCTCTCTTCTCTCTCTTCCACAGACTGAAAATCACTTTTATTAGTCTTTGGACACATTCCAGTGTGACTCACTGAAGCGTTTTTAATAGTTTTTGGACAACAATGGAGGTCCACAGCACAGAGGAATGAGATCTATCAGGCTTTGGATACACACACAATACTTGGTAGTAGATCAGTTCATTGTTGGTTTGGATTCAAACATGAGATTTGTGGACAAGAAAAGGACAGAAAAACACCAGAATTATCCTTTAATAGAAAGCCATGGAAGAAGTATACAGTGATTAAAACTGACAATACTCCTTCGCTCATAAAGTAGCAGAAACCTGTCTAAACAAATATCAGCAACGCAACGCAATACTGGAATTAATTCATCTTACATAGGCTTCTTGAAGCTGAAAAATCAAGAAAAAAAAGATAAAATAACACAAATCTGCTGAGGAACAAACTCAGCTTCATTAACATTCAATTTTCAACCTTCAGTGGATATCTGACCTGGGACAGACACATAAAAAGCTCATTGTGATAAGATGCCAACTCCAAAACTACACAAGTTATCTGAGCCCATCTACAGTAGCTAGCTCTAGCTGCTAATAACTGCTAACTTGCTAAAGCTGGTTAGCTTCAGTTAGCTATAACAGCAGTGCGCTTGTACACACGTGCTTATATTATATTATGTTTTTAATTTCTATGACTTTTTATTTAACACCCCATGTCTAAGAAAGATGGTGCCAAAAGACACTAGACAGTAACGTTAGCTAGCCAGATGTTGCGTTAGCTAATCCAAAACAGCACAAATAGTGAAAAGGGACAACAACATAAAATAAAATAAAATAAAAAGGAGGAGAGCAGGGTGTTTAAAATCAGATGTGTTGTTCTAGTTTAAATGCAGCCATTCTACTGAGAGGAAATCAACATACAATTAAAAATGTAATCTGCAGATATGAACAACCTGATCTCACAAAAATATGTAAAATGACCACAACCTCTTAACACGGGATTCTGTGGTTGTGTCACGTAATATGTTAAATTTACATGTCACCACCACAGAAATGATACTCATGATTATTTAACTACTACTTAAGAATTGCCTTGCAGCGATGTACAGGCAACGGCTCAAAAATATTAAACACAGATGATGACGCTCTATTACATTCACACAATATCTAATAATCTAATCAGCCTGTCAAACTGTTATCATGATCATTTATTAAATAACATAAAAGGGAAAAATCCATCTGTAATAACTACCTCATTACACTAAAATGACAGTTCATATACACAACTTAATGTTTTTTTAGACCACAAAAAAATCATATTTAATACACGATAGTAAATTCAGTGAAATGACGATTATAAATAACAATAAAATAACAGATTTCCAGAGTAGAAATTAATATTAACCTCCACTTACTGCATGACATTATTGACCCAGGGAATTCATGTGTCCACTACGATAGAGGATCCTAATTCACTTTACATTGGTGTTGTTTCCATGGTAACCGACACACAACTTTTACACATTATGTGAAACCACCACGAAATCCCGTGTTAAGAGGGTTATGGTAATTTTACGTGTTTCTGTGAGATCGGGTTGGATGTTACGGACAGAGTTGTGTGAGCAAACTGACAGCAGCTTGTTTTAGGTCAGAAACACTTTTTTTTTTTTCTTGTTGTTCTTAAGTTTAATTTTAAGGGAAGTTTGGACAACTTTACACTAGTGGCCTTCAGAGCTGTGCATCATTTTTCTCATTCCAGTTTGAAAAAAAAAAAACAATAAAAAAAAAAACAAATAAAACTTACCATTTCTATTCTGTATTCGACCACTTAGAATATTTTGTTTTGAGGATATAATATGCAAATGTATTCTTACATGATTTTTTTATTTTTTGTCTTTTCAATTGCACCAGTTATTAATAAAGTATTGAACTGAAACATGTATGTGTGGACATTGTGTAAAGAGCCCCACCTATCAGCTGCCCATTCAAGGCAAAAAGCGCCCAAAATCTCAGTCGAAGTCGAACCAAAACATCCAGATCCTGTTTCAGAAGTAAGAAAACCTCAAAAATCGCATTTACTGAGTACGAAATCAAGTAAAATGCACTTCATACTCATTACTATTGTTCTGAGGGCCTTGTTGCTGGATTGAGACACATAACCATAGTAACTCATGCCAAGCATATAGTCTGAACCCAGGCGGGGAGCTCTGGTCCTCTGAAATGAGGCCAACGAGAAAGTAACTTAGAGCTGCATTCTATCAAAAGGCCACCAGGGGGCGACCGTCTCTATACAAGTCAATGGAGAATTCACCAACTTCTCACTTGATTTCTAACCTCAGTAAACGTTTTCAAAATGTGTTTATGGTCTCAATCGCTAGTTTAAAGCCTTCTTCAATGCAGTATGATGTTCATTTGGGACATTTTGGCCTCCCTCATTTTATATGTGACGATAAAGCAGGGTATGCATTAGGGCGTGGCTACGTCCTGATTGACAGGTTGATTGACCGATGTCCTTGAGATCCAGCTCTCGCAACCATAGCAACCTCCCCACTCTGCCCATGGCTCCGCCTCATGCCCATATAAGTAGAATCTGTGTTTTTATTTTTCCCAGCATGCACCTGAAATTTTCAAGATGGTGCTGCCCAGATTAGAAACTATTGGCTTCCGAGCAGCAGTCCACAAACCAATGGGTGACGTCACGGATGTTACGTCCATTTCTTTTATACAGTCTACAGTATGTCTGAACCAAAGTGAAATCTTAATACCATCCACTTTGTCCAGACCAGAAGAAACCCAGCAGTGCCACATAATGCTACCTGGGTTCATCATAGTTCTTTTAATGGTAGTTGTAGTTTTGTGGAAGTAAAAATCTGCTTAATTTCAATATTACTTTCCTCACAGTTTGAGTACTTCTACAGCTTGGGTGAGCATGAAAGTCTCTCAGTTGAATAATCAGCAGATGAAGAACTGTGTTAGAACATATGTTTCTTTGTCTCTTAAGACGCTAAATAAAAACACATAATCGAAGCAGCTTTGAAGAAGATGACTCAGGTTTCATGTACATGCTGCATTTACAAAAGGTTTCTAATCTCAGCGCAGCCTGTCCTATATGAAAATTAATGTTAATTAGTATTTCTGAATCACATCTTTTTAAAGCGTGTACATGACTCTCCTCGCCAACCCACAGCGGGACCACAGCCACAAAATATATGTGCCAATTATTTCTTTCCTCCATAGTCCATTTTATTTCTTTCTTGTTATAATTATAAGCTGAAAGTCTGAGTATCTTTTCCCCGGAGGCGGCTGTTCCCAGGCCCCAAGCAGCCCTGTTTCCTCCTCTGCCAATTACCGCTGTGTGCCTGAATGTGTCCGAATGTGAATGCCAAGGCGACCAAAGTGCCCACCAATCCCCTCGTCATTAAAGACTCGCTTTCACTCGTCTTATTCACTGATCTTCCCCACGGCTCGTATGTCACTCCAGCGGCTTATTACGGCCATTTACCAACACTGCAAAAAATGTCCCTCTCAACAGGTAATACAGGTAAAATCAATTAAAAGTTCTGCTGTGTCTAATCGTATTAGAAACGTATTAAACAGGCTAAATGATACTTCTGACCTAATCTAACTTCTCACAGCTCAATTTTCATTAGTTTGTCATTTCTGAGAGTGTTTAAGTGATGAAAATCCCAGCAGACATGAACTGAAAGCACTTTTCTTTTACATACACAAATGTTATTTTACAATAAAGGGTTTAGGATATTTACAATATTGCAGAAGCCAATAGTTTCGAATCTGGGCAGTGCCATCTTGAGAACTTCAGGTGCATGCTGGGAAAAATAAAAATACGGAAGGAACGAACGAAGGGAGGGAGGGAGGGAGGAAGGGAGGAAGAAGGAAGAAAAGGAGGAAGGGAGGGAGGAAGAAGGAAGAAAAGGAAGGAAGGGAGGGAGGAAGAAAGTAAGGAAGGAAGGAAGGGAGTGAGGAAGGAAGGAAGCAGGAATGAAGAAACGGAAGGAAGGGAGGAAGAAAGGAAGGCAGGAAGGGAGGAAAGAAGGAACAGTCCAAACAGACGGGGTCAATTTGACCCGGGAGGACGACACAAAGTTTAACCAACATCCTTTAATTAACAGAGATGCATTCAGAGTAATAGTTTTTTTTTTAAATCTCCAAAACGTTAACAGAATAAGTTCGACTTTATCCTGCAGACTTTCAGATTTGTGAATTTCAGTATTTGACTCTTTTTGCAGTGGACAGCTTTAGGGATCAGCGCCCAGCCTGCAGCCAGACACCCTGTTTTCTTTTCTTTTCTTTTCTCTCTTTCTCTTTTCTTTTTTTTTGTCCCGAGCTGAGTCCCGAGCTGCCTGCCTGCTGCCAACCTCTGCTGTTCAGAGGAGGGAAAACAGGCATGGTGTAATCCTTATCTGACCGCAGGTGTGTGATCCACTGGGTGAGGTTTGATGCTGCTGGACAACCGGCGGACTCGAGGAGGAGGTGAGCTGGTTTTACTTCAGTAGGATACAGAAAATATAAAAATATAAAGTTATAAAATAATCCTTTAGAGAGATCCTTTGAGTTTGTTAAGCATCAGAGAGTTAAGTTAAAGAGGCTTTTGTGTTTAAATTTGTGAAATCATCAGTAAAAATAAAGATCTATGCAAGAGAAGAAGATTAATTAACTGCAAATTTACAAAATGAATGAGGACAAGTTAAATAAAAAGGGAAATATTTATCAATTAAATTCCTCTGAAACCTTCAGGACTTGGTAATTTACTTTATGATGTATTGTTGCATTCATAGTCGTGGAAATAAGTAATAGTAATGGGGAAAAGTATATATTTTTCATTTATTGAATATGTATTTTTATTAGTCTTTATTTTTATTTATTATTCTTTATTTTTGTTTATTATTCTTTATTTTTATTTATTATTCTTTATTTTCCCAATATTAATTTTCTATTCTTTTCTATGAAATTATGTATGTATGTATATGTATGTATTATAATTATTTTTTTATTTTTTTCAATATTAATATTTTACTAATATATTAATATGTATATATGATATTTATATTTTATTTCTTGTTTTTTACTATATTTTTTAGAGATGCAACAATTAATCAATTTGATTCTTGAGCATCAGAAAATTAATGAACTGTTTTTGATTGTAAATTATTTTGAATATGTTTTATTAATATATATTGCAATACAGACACAATAATATCATTTATTTATATATAATTATATTCTACTTTTCATAAACAAGTTCACAAAGTGCCGCACAGACTTAAAGACAGAAAATACACAACTACAAATTATACAAATGTGAATATTTTCTGTTCTCATTTTGCATTTAAATTATTATATTTAATAAACCAAACAACTCAAGAAAACAATGATCAGATTATTATTGATAAGGAAGTAATCATTAGTTGCATCTCTGATTTAATTCTACATCCAACAAAACTTTACATCATAAAGAGGGTTTAGTGATTTTTGGGGGTTTTTATGAAATGTATGTATGTGAATGTATCTGACATAAAAAACTGAGTGAACTGTTTTTGATAGTAAATAATTTTGAATATTTTATAATTATAAATATTAATACCAACACAATAATGTCCTTTATTTATATATATTTATATTCTACTTGTTCAGTGCCGAACAGACTTAAAGACAGAAAATACATCTGTTTTTACTGAATTAATCTGAATCAAAGTGTTTAAATGATTATATTTAATAAACCAAATGACTCATCAGTTAATCAAGAAATCAATGATCAGATGAATTGATAAGGAAGTAATCATTAGTTACGGCTCTGATTTAAATTTACATCCAAGTAAAACTCTAACCAACAAAACTTTACATCATAAAGAGGGTTTGTGTTTCCAGCTCTGTTGTGTTTGTGAATCTTTACACTCTTCAACTCAACTTTATTTATAAAGCACTTTAAAACAAGCACAGCTGAAACAAAGTGCTGTACATAAATAGATAAAACACAGGAACATAAAACTATTAACAGGAAATAAATACTAAGATAATTGTTTATTGGTTTTAAAATGAATAAAAGCAATAAAACAATAACTAAAAACAGTAAAACAGGAACAGAGTCTCATGCACGGTTGAAAGTCAAGGAATAAAAATGGGTTTGCACTCTGCAGGCTTCAGAGGCTTCGAGCTCGGCTGGTTTCTGTGATGACATCATCGTGTAGAGATCTGAAAATGCTTTTCACTCAAAAACTCATAAACCTCTTGCAGCCTTTTTAATATAAACTGACCTGCAACATTTAGAGTTAATTTAGTTTTTTGTGTGTTTCTGTTTATTTCAGTCACAGTCGGACTTTTCTGGAGAAATGGCGACTTTACAGAAATCTATGAAACTTCCCGGCTTGTGTCTGATTATCTGTGTTTGTTCAGTTTTACTCTTCGTCCTCTTCAGTCAAGGTAAGAACTGAACATACATCTTCTGTTCTCAGATTACAGGCAGGTTTATAATTATATGGAGGTGATATACGATGAGGTCTACGCTATAGTTAAATTATATATATTTATAATTATATTTTATATTATTATATTTATGAAATGTGATGGTTGAGTGTTAGAGGTCTGAACTCTCCTGCCTCAATGATCCTGGTTTTAGACAGTTTAAATCAGGGGTGTCAAACATGAGGCCCGTGGGCCAGAACCGGCCCGCCAAGGGGTCCGTCCGGCCCACTTTCCTTCCTGTGTTCTTTTCCTTCTTTGCTGTTTTCCTTTCTTCGTTCCTTCCTTCCTTCCTTCCTTCCTCCATTTCTTCCATCTGTCCTTCCTTCTTTCCTTCCTTCCGTCTGTCCTTCCTGCATCTGTCCTTCCTTCCTTCCTTCCTTCCTTCCATCTTTTTAATGATCCGGCCCACGTGAGATCAAATTGGTCTGCATGTGGCCCTTGAATGAAAATGAGTTTGACTCCTCTGGTTTAAATAAACAAGAAAAGAGACATTTTTATTTTTACCTTTTTTAAATCTGGTTTCCTGTTTGTTTCCTCTCAGCGTTCGTATTCAGACGGCAGGAAGAGCGGCACAGAAGAGACTTCCTGAACTCTACAGGTATTCAGTTTGTTTAATTACTCTTTATTCTGCTTTTTAGGTTTTTAGGTTTCAGCTTCAAGTCCAACATTAATATAAGAAGTCTGATCACAAACTCTTTCTTTATTCTGTAGTCACTGGTTTCAACAAATTGAGAAGATGAAGTCAAAGTTACAGAGAGATATAGATTATTACTGCATCTTAACTTTTCATTCTGTTTTAATTCAACTTTTAATTTAAGCAAACATTTTTATTTAAATAGCATTAAAAAGACATAATTAACTGTTTATTGTTTAATAAATAACGATACGAGTACCAATGCAAGCACTCTTAAAGTGATGCTGATACCAGCTAAGTATTTTACAGAAGGAAGGAAGGAAGGAATGATGGATGGAAGGGAGGAAGGAAGGAAAGAGAAGGATTGGAAGGAAGGATAGACAGAAAGATGGAAGGAGGGGAGGAAGGGAAGGAAGAAAGAAGGAATGAGGGGAGGAAAGGAAAGAAGGAGGGGAGGAAGGAAAGGAAGGAAGGACAGAGGGAGGAAAGAAGGAATGAAGGAAAGACAGACGGAAGGAAGGAAAGAAATGGAGGGAGGAAGGAAAGACGGAAGGAAGGAAGGAAAGAGAAGGAGGAAGGAAGGAAGGATGGAAGGGAGGAAGAAAGAAGGAAAGGAGGGAGGAGGGAAGGAAGGGAGGAAGAAAGAAGGAAAGGAGGGGAGGAAGGGAGGAAGAAAGAAGGAAGGTAGAAGGGAGGGAGGAAGGAAAGGAAGGAAGGAAGGAAGGGAGGAGGGGAGGAAAGGAAAGAAGAAAGGAAGGAAGGGAGGAAGAAAGAAGGAAAGGAGGAAGGAAGGAAGGATGGAAGGGAGGAAGAAAGAAGTAAAGGAGGAAGGAGGGATGGAAGGGAGGAGAGGAGGAAAGGAAAGAAGAAAGGAAGGAAGGAAAGGAGTGGAGGAAGAAGGAAAGAAGGAGGGGAGGAAAGGAAAGAAGAAACGAAGGAAGGAAGGGGGGAAGAAAGAAGGAAAGGAGGAAGGAAGTAAGGATGGAAGGGAGGAAGAAAGAAGTAAAGGAGGAAGGAGGGATGGAAGGGAGGAGGGCAGGAAAGGAAAGAAGGAAGGAAGGAAGGAAAGGAGTGGAGAAAGAAGGAAATTAAAGGAGGAAGGAGGGATGGAAGGGAGGAAGGAAGAAGTAAAGGAGGAAGGAGGGATGGAAGGAAGGAAGGATGGAAGGGGGTTCAGTCCTTCTTTCAATTATGGAGTCTCATTCTGCTGACTCGGCTGATTCCATGATAAAGATTAAACCCAGAATAAACTCACGTTGACTCCGTGTGTCTTTCCTGATTTCCCAGAATTCCCGGCGGAGCTCATCGACCCGGCAGCCATCGACCTCACGCCCCTCGTCAATACTTTAATAAATTCAAGCCAATCAGGTGAGCTGTCATAATATCACTCTGGAGAGGATCGATGCTGAGCTGTAAATCTTTAATGTGTCATTATTAAAACCACCAGAGAGGGGGGGGGGGGGGGGGGGGGGGAGGGAGAGAGAGAGAGGAGAGAGAGAGAGAGAGAGAGAGAGAGAGAGAGAGAGAGGGGGGGGGGGACAGAGAGAGGGAGACAGAGAGAAAGAGGGAGAGAGAGATGGGGAGAGAGAGACAGAGAGAGAGAGGGGGGGGGGGGGGGAGAGGGAGAGAGAGGAGGTCAAACTAAAGGCAGAGGGGGAGAGGGAGAGAGAGGAGGTCAAACTAAAGGCAGAGCTGCTTAGACTCAAGGAAGGAAGGGAGGAAGAAGGAAAGGAGGAAGGGAAAAAGGAAAGGAAAGGAAGAAGGAAGGGAGGGAGGGAGGGAGGAAGGAAGGAAGAAGGAAAGGAGGGAAGGAAGGAAGAAGGAAAGGAGGGAGGGAAGAAGGAAGAAAAAGAGGGAGGAAGGAAGGGAGGAAAGGAAAGGATGAAGGAAAGAAGGTAGGAGGGAGGAATGTAGGAAGAAGGAAAGGAGGGAGGGAAGAAGGAAGAAAAAGAGGGAGGAAGGAAGGGAGGAAAGGAAAGGAAATGATGAAGGAAAGAAGGTACAGTAGGAGGGAGGAATGTAGGAAAGAAGGTAGGAGGGAGGAATGTAGGAATGTAGGAAAGAAGGGTTAGGGTTAGGGTTAGGGTTAGGGTAGGAAAGGAGAGAAGGAAGGACAGAAGGAAGTAAGAAAATAGGTAGGTAGATAGGAAGGTAGGAGGGAGAAGGAAAGGAAGGAAGGAAGGACGGAGGAAAGAAGGAAGGAAGGAAGGTAGGAGGGAGGAAGGAACTCTCATATATTCAGATAATGTTCATGCTTCTCCTCTCGTGTGTTTCAGGCTCTCGGCAGCTCTTCTCTCTCCTCAGCGTGACGTCCTACAGCTCTCTGGCTCTACATAAACTCACCCTGCTGGTCTACAACAGTAACTACTCTCTCTCCTTACTTCCTTACTCCTTTCCTTCCTTCCGTCTCTCCTTACTTCCTTACTCCTTTCCTTCATTCCTTCTCTCCTTACTTCCTTACTCTTTTTCTTTGCTCTACATAAACTCACCCTGCTGGTCTACAACAGTAACTATGCTCCTAAAAACTCTCTCTCCTTACTTCCTTACTCCTTTCCTTCCTTCCTTCTCTCCTTACTTCCTTCCTCTTTTTCTCTGGCTCTACATAAACTCACCCTGCTGGTCTACAACAGTAACTATGCTCCTTTAACTAACATAAAAACTCTCTCTCCTTACTTCCTTACTCCTTTCCTTCCTTCAGTCTCTCCTTACTTCCTTACTCCTTTCCTTCCTTCCTTCTCTCCTTACTTCCTTCCTCTTTTTCTCTGGCTCTACATAAACTCACCCTGCTGGTTTATAACAGTAAATGTTCTCCTTTAACTAACATGAAAACTCTCTCAGTTTATCAGACTTCTCTCCTTCCTTCCTTCCTTCCTTCCTTCCTTCCTTCCTTCCTTTCTTCCTTCCATCTAACATGAAGATATTTAACCACTGGAGAACCTCTCAGTTACTCAGACTTCTCTCCTTCCTTCCTTCCTTCCTTCCTTCCTTCCTCCCTCCCTCCCTCCTTACTCCTTTCCTTCCTTCCTTCCTTCCTTCTTTCCTTCCTTCCTCCCTCCTTCCTTCCTCCCTCTTTTCCTTCCTTTCTTCCTCTTTTCCTTCCTTCATTCTCTCCTTCCTTCCTTACTCCTTACTCCTTTCCTCCCTCCTTACTCCTTTCCTTACTTCCTTCCTCTTTTCCTCCCTCCCTCCTTACTCCTTCCTTCCTTCCTCCCTCCTTACTCCTTTCCTTCCTTCCTTCCTTCCTTCACTTCTTACTCCTTTCCGTCCTTCCTTCCTCACTCTGAATCATAAGTAACAGGATTCACTGGATTAAAACCTATAACTGTGTCACTAGCTCCATCTAGTGGCTCAGATCGGTAACTGCATGTAATAAACTCATCCTCAGTATAAATCAGAGTATAAATCCAGCCCACTTTACTATACTTCATTCCTTCCTGCCTTCCTTCCTTTCTCCCTTCCTTCCTTCCTTCCTTCCTTCCTGCCTTCATTACTTCCTTCCTTTCTCCCTTCATTTCTTCATTCCTTCCTTCCTTTCTTATTTCCTTAATTCCTTCCTTCATTCCTTCCTGCCTTTCTCCCTTCCTTCCTACCTTCCTTATATCCTGCCTTCCTTTCTTCCTTCCTTCCTTCCTGCCTTCCTGCCTTCCTGCCTTTCTTTCTTTCTTTCTTTCTGTCAACAATCAACTCTGCACAAATCTTACTGTTAACACATTATTATCATTTATTATTCATATTTTGGAGATGATTCAGCTACACATTGACGTGGTAGAAATATGTCCATACCAACATCACCCTGTCACATGATTCAAAGGCTGGTTTAAACTCTCTTTTATAGTTTCCAGCATTCGAGGTTTAGAAAGCAACATGTTGAGGAGGCGATTCTGCTACTGCGTCACAAACGATACCAACGATTTAACAGGTATATATCATTCATATATATCTCATTCAATCTGTTTTAAAACACAAAAAGCTTAACTAACTCTCTGCTTCAGACTTCACGGCCATCCTGTTGGACGTGATGGGAAACTCAACAAGTTATCTACATGAGCTCTTTAAATCTTCCTCCATATTATCAGGTGGGTGTTAAAGTCCGTGTAAAGTAAGAATAAATATGTGTTCTGAGTTTGACATACCACAGAAAAGTGTGTTGTTAACCACCCTGCCATATTTGAATGATTAAAAAAATCGCCAAATATATGAAATTAGGCTTCAAAGTTGTGTAAAAATCAGCCTCTTTCTCTGCTCCCAAACGCTGTGGGCGTGGCCTCTGAGTCCGCTGAAGCCCCGCCCCCTACCAAGTGTCACCTTTCAAACAAAGTCACCACCTCTACCAGAAACATGGACGCTATGTCTGAGAGCTTTCTGCCGCTAGCTTAGCTGCTAGCTCAGCTGCTAGCTTAGCGGCTAGCTTGGCGGCTAACTCGACTGCTAGCTTGGTGGCTAACTCTGCTGCTAGCTCGGCTGCTAGCTCGGCGGCTAGCTCGGCGGCTAGCTCGGCGGCTAACTCGGCTGCTAGCTCGGCGGCTAACTCGGCTGCTAGCTTGGTGGCTAACTCGGCTGCTAGCTCAGCGGCTAACTCGGCTGCTAGCTCGGTGGCTAACTCAGCTAACTGGCTAACTATAGACTGTAGTAGTAGTAGTGTGTGCTGAATGTATTTCTACCTCTACAGCAGCAGGGGCGGGTTTATGCTAATCCTAGCTCCACAATTCAAATCTAAATGGTTGAAATGCTTTTTACACCTTTTTTAGAAATACATTTATGACCTATTTAATGTGTTTAGAAGAAAATGTCTGAATTCACTTTACACATTTCGAGGCCTGTGTTGTCTTGTTTTCTGTATGTCAGTAAGCCAGAAGAACAACTCGGCCTGTATCTACATCTGTGTGATGGCAGGTAAGATGGGTAAGTAGAGCTCACTGGATCATTGGTCACAAATATTATGAAAACCTGCGTCAGTGATGAAAGCTGTGTAAGTTAAATCAATGTTGCAATATTTAATAAAATGATTAATATTTCAGTTTTCTTCTGATTTTATCTGTATTTTCAGATGAAACTGAACTGTTGAAGTATATACATTTAATTTAGCTAGTTTTTATTTGTATTCTATTAATTTGCTTGCTTTTTTTAAATACAAAAGTTCTCATATTGACTTTAATTTTGTTGTCTGTGATGCAATTTGATGAAAAGGCAATATAACAATTTCAATATACAACTAAAACAAATAGTTTAATTTTTCAAGTGATAGAAAATGAATCTGCAATTATTTTAATAATCAAATAATTGTTTTACTCATATTTTAAGCTAAGATGCAGAAGGTATGCTACATTACAATTAATTAGAGTGTTTGTATGGACAAAACATTTAGTGAAATGAGTTTTTAAAAAGACACTAATTAAAAGCCAGATTAGATAAATAAATAGTTCTCAGAGCCAACATCTCTCATAGCTTTAGGTCAGAGGTGTCAAACTCATTTTCATTCAAGGGCCACATACAGAACAATTTGATCTCATGTGGGCCGGATCATTAAAAAGATGAAGGGAAGGAAAGAAAGACAGACAAAAAGAAGGAGGGAAGAAAGGTAGGAAGGACAGACAGAAGGAAGGAAAGAAAGAAGGAAAGAAGAAAGGGAGGAAGTAAAAAAGAAAGGAAGGAAGGACAGAAGGAAGAAAGGGAGGAAGGAAGGACAGAAGGATGAAAGGGAGGAAGGAAGGACAGAAGGAAGGAAAGGAGGAAGAAAGAAAGGTAGGAAGGAAGGACGGAGGAAGAAAGGGAGGAAGGAAGGTAAAGAGGAAGAACAGATGGAAGAAAGGAACAAACGAACGAAGAAAGGAATAAAGGAAGGTAGGAAGGAAGGAAAAGAACACAGGAAGGAAAGTGGGCCGGATTGGACCCCTCGGTGGGCCGGTTCTGGCCCACGGGCCTCATGTTTGACCTCCTTGCTTTAGGTAGACTATTCCATCATTTCAGAGTATAATTATAGAAAGATGCACTACCTATTTTCTTCTGTGTATAATTGTGTGTAGTTGTGTGATGATGATGATGCTGAAGTGTGTGTGTGTGTGTGTGTGTGTGTGTGTGTGTGTGTGTGTGTGTGTGTGTGTGTGTGTGTGTGTGTGTGTGTGTGTGTGTGTGTGTGTTTTGTCCAGGCAGAGAGCTGCCGGAGCTGTGGGAGGTCGGCTCCGTCACTCCGCTCTTCAACCAGACCATCGTTTGAAGGTCCACACACAGGTCTGTTTACAGCAGGTCCAATCCGGCCCAGTTTCCTTCTTCCTCTTTTCCTTCCTTCCTTCCTTCTTTTCCTTCCTTTTTATCTTCTCTTTTCTTCCTTCCATCTGTCCTTGCTCCTTTCTTTCCTTCCTTCCTGTCTTCTCTTTCTTCCATCTGTCCTTGCTCCCTTCCTTCCTTCCATCCATCTGTCTTCCCTTCCTTCCTTCTTTTCCTTCCTTCTTGTCTTCTCTTCTCTTCCTTCCATCTGTTGGATGTTCCCTTTTTTCCTTTCTTCCTTCCTTCCTTCCTTCTTTCCTTCCTTCCTTCCTTGTTGTCTTCTCTTCCTTCCATCTGTCCATGCTCATTTCCTTCCTTCCTTCCTTCCTTCCTTCCTTCCTTCCTTCCTTCCTTCCTTCCTTCCTTCCTGTCTTCTCTTCCTTCCATCTGTCCTTGCTCCCTTCCTTCCTTCCATCCTTGCATCCATCTGTCCTTGCTCCCTTCCTTCCTTCCATCCTTCCATCCATCTGTCTTCCCTTCCTTCCTTCCTTCTTGTTTTCTCTTCCTTCCATCTGTCCATGCTCCCTTCCTTCCTTCCATCCATCTGTCTTCCCTTCCTCCCTTCCTTCCTTCCTTCTTTTCCTTCCTTCTTGTTCTTGTCTTCTCTTTCTTCCATCTGTCCTTACTCCCTTCCTTCCTTCCATCCATCTGTCTTCCCTTCCTTCCTTCCTTCCTTCCTTCCTTCCTTCCTTCCTTCCTTCCTTCCTTCCTCCCTTCTTTTCTTTCCTTCTTGTCTTCTCTTCCTTCCATCTGTCCTTGCTCCCTTCCTTCCTTCCATCCATCTGTCTTCCCTTCCTTCCTTCCTTCCTTCCTTCTTTTCCTTCCTTCTTGTCTTCTCTTCCTTCCTTCTTGTCTTCTCTTCTCTTCCTTCCATCTGTCCATGCTCATTTCCTTCCTTCCTTCCTTCCATCCTTCCATCCATCTGTCCTTGCTCCCTTCCTTCCGTCCATCCTTCCATCCATCTGTCTTCCCTTCCTTCCTTCCTTCTTGTTTTCTCTTCCTTCCATCTGTCCATGCTCCCTTCCTTCCTTCCATCTGTCTTCCCTTCCTTCCTTCCTTCCTTCCTTCTTTTCCTTCCTTCTTGTCTTCTCTTCCTTCCATCTGTCCTTGAACCCTTCCATTCTTCAATCCATCTGTCTTCCCTTCCTTCCTTCCTTCCTTCCTTCCTTCCTTCCTTCCTTCTTTTCCTTCCTTCTTGGCTTGTCTGCTCTTCCTTCCATCTGTCCTTGCTCCCTTTCTTCCTCCCTTCCTTCCTTCCTTCCATCCTTCCATCCATCTGTCTTCCCTTCCTTCCTTCCTTCCTTCTTTTCCTTCCTTCTTGTCTTCTCTTCCTTCCATCTGTCCTTGCTCCCTTCCTTCCATCCATCTGTCCTCCCTTCCTTCCTTCCTTCCTTCCCTCCTTCTTTTCCTTCCTTCTTGTCTTCTCTTCTCTTCCTTCCATCTGTCCTTGCTCCCTTTCTTCCTTCCTTCCAGCTTTCCTTCCTGTATTCTCTTTCTTCTCCTCCTTCCTTCCTTCCTTCCTTCCTTCCTTCCTTCCTTTTAATGATCCGGCCCACATGAGATCAAATTGTTCTGTATGTGGCCCTTGAATGAAAATTAGTTTGACACCTCTGCTCTATAAGGCAGAAAGGAAAGTATGCAGTCTCACCACTAGATGGCAGCATTTCACTATTTATTTTATATGAAAATCTCTTGTGATAAACTGAGTGTCTGAAGGGTTTATTTATCTGATTTCTGCAGTATTTCACACTCAAAAGCACAGATGTCTTGTGTCATATTTAGACTCCAGGATGCCATATTTATAAAGATTATTATGTCTTAACCAGCTGAGACACAAAATGCTGCAGGTGGTATAAAGAAAACAGTGTGCCTGCATTACTTCTTCCCTCCATAGTCAGTGGGCCTCATGCTTTTATAAGCTATTTGAGGATTAAAGCATCTTTTTTTTTGCCACAATGTGAAAGGAAGGAAGGAAGGAAGGAAGGAAAAGAAGGAAGGAAGGAAGGAATGGAAGACAGATGGATGGAAGGGTGCAAGGACAGATGGAAGGAAGAGAAGACAAGAAGGAAGGAAAAGAAGGAAGGAAGGAAGGGAAGACAGACAGATGGATGGAAGGATGGAAGGAAGGAAGGGAGCAAGGACAGATGGAAGGAAGAGAAGACAAGAAGGAAGGAAGGAAGGAAGGAAGGGAAGACAGATGGATGGAAGGAAGGAAGGAAGCAAGGACAGATGGAAGGAAGAGAAGAGAAGACAAAAAGGAAGGAAAGGAAGGAAGGAAGGAGGAAGGAAGGAAGGAAGGAAGCAAAGACAGATGGAAGGAAGAGAAGACAAGAAGGAAGGAAGGAAGGAAGGAAGGAAAGACAGATGTCTAACATTACAGTTTTTCAGTATCTTCAACTTTTATTTTATTTATTTTTTGGTTTTTCTGATGTCACAACACTAATAAAAGGCTGAATCAGTGACATCTTTTAAAATCACTTATTCTATATGTTTCCAGTTCCACAGTGGTTTATGTGTTTATTTTTTAATGTTTTTTATATTTTGATTATCTCTTTATTTTTACCCATAGTTGTTAATTTATAGTTATTTTGGGGAGCGTACCTATGTTCCCCAGGTCCTATGTTCCCCGGCGGCTAACTCTGCTGCTAGCTCGGCGGCTAATTCGGCTGCTAGCTCTGCGGCTAATTCGGCTGCTAGCTCGGCGGCTAACTCATCTGCTAACTTGGCTGCTAACCCGGCAGCTAACACAGCTTACTGGCTAACTGTAGACAGGATCATCCCTATGTTCCCCGGTCACATACAACGAGGGGAACATAGGACCCGGGGAACATAGGGATGATCCCGTTATTTTGCCTCACTAAACATGTTCTTCTTTTTCCGTAGCTAACGTCTCCTCCATCAGACTTCCTCTCGGTGAGTAAAAAGTTTTTATAAAAGCAAATATGTGAGTATCTGTTTTCATCACTAAGAGTCCGTTTAATTACTATATTATCTATTTCTACATCAGAATGGCACCAACTGCCCACGAATCTGAGTCACATCTCGCCATCTGGGGATGAGCTCCATGGTTAACCAGCAGAGTTCATTCTACCGCACATGGTGAGTCTCAGCAGGAGGGCCGCGGCTCGTTTTTGATTCAGTCTGTTGAAGCTCCGACTTTCTATGTTAAATCTGATATGTGCAAAGAATTAACACCTAATTTTATCCAGAATGATTTCGTGAAAGTTGTAGAAGTATATAAATAGTACTGAGTCATTAAAAAACAGGGTGGAGAAATGTGAATTAAAACAGTTTTCTTTCTTGTGTTATAAAGAAAGAAGAGACTTGAGAGATTTGAAGGAGGATAATTCAGTTTATTTGCACAGTTTTATCCTTGATTTCTATAAGTTACAATAACACTGTGCTACAAAGTAGAGCAGCAAGGATTGGTTGATTAATTTTATAAGTTGCCTACCATTAGATGAATCTCTTAATAATGGTTTAATCTTTTTGAGTCATAAAAAGAAGACAGTTTTACTTGATTCCAGCATTTCAGATGAAATATTTTTCTGGTTTCTTTAGTTCTCTATGACAGAAAATTAAATTGCATAATATTTGGGTTGGTGGACAAAACAAGACTTTGGGAATGTTATATTTGTGAAACAGTTATCAAAGATAAAATAAGCAAATAAGAAATAGATTAATGGATAATGAAAATAACTGAAATGAAGTGGTTGATCAGAAAAGTTAGAAGGTTGCAGGTTGGCACCCTGCATGGTAGCTCCTGCCATCAGTGTATGAATGTGTGTGAATGGGTGAATGACATGTGATGTAAAGCGCTCGGAGTGGTTGTAAAGACTAGAAAGGGAGCTATATAAGTACAGTCCATTTACCATTTATCCAGATGATCTAAATCACTTGATTTGGAGTTCAAACTCAAAATGAGCTCACCTGAAATGTTCATAATAATCTGCAACATTTAAAAGCAGGTTAAAAAGGTTAAAAAATATACAAAAACGATCAGTTATATACATTTAGACATGTATCAGTCAATGAGGTATCTACCAAGATTATTATAATAAAAGTGTGGAGAGGATCTTTACATTTTCAGACAATTCATTACTTCTATCACCAGTAGTTGTTTAAAAATCTCTGCTTTATCGCAGGCATTGAATCAAACTTTCTTTTTTGTCTATTTTTGATTCTTCAGTTTCACCGACAGCTGCGGATGAAGCGACGATCACCGCCGCACCGCCGCAGACAACAATTCCACAAACTACTACGACCGTTGTAAGAAACTACACAAGTCAAACTACAGCAGATGAGACCGCGGACGACTCAGAGAGTGACTACACAAAGAGGAGAGACGATACAACACATGACGACACAAAGAGAGACACCACAACCAACGACGACACAAAGAGCAACGATACAACACATGGACGACGCAAAGAGCAACGACGCAAAGAGCAACCACCCAAGGAGCAACAACGCAAACGACACAAAGAGCGACAACCCAACAAATGATGACGCAAAGAGCAACGACCCAAAGAGAAAACCACACCAGTGATGTCACAAAGATTGACGACACAACATATGACGATGCAAAGAGCAACCACCCAAGGAGCAACAACGCAACGACGCAAAGATCGTCAACGCAACAAATGACGACACAAAGAGCAACGACCCAAAGAGAAACCACACCAGTGATGTCACAATCTACAGAAAAACCAACGACTATTCCCACAACCTCAACGCCACCAACCACGACCCTGCAAGTCTCCACTGTGTCGGCTCCAGATAGTACGACCAAACCTGTAACAATCCCACCAGCAATTAGTCCGACCCCGCCGATCACAGCGGCACACCGACCCGAGAACCACCACAACTAACAACAACGCAACACACGACCTCCACGGTTCATCCGACCAGCCGGTCTCCTGTGGGAACTACGGTGGCTGAAAGGGTCACAAGAAGACCTACAACACCCAGCAAGTCTGTGGAAGCAGAGAAAGCAGGTAAAACATCGGCAGGTACATTATAGATTAACACGGCATGAAAAGTGGGATTTTTGTCAGTAAAACAGCACTGTAGATTGTCGTGGAAGTTCAGGTTTTGTCCCCCCATGACTCCCCTCCCTCTAATGGCACTTTTCCACTACACAGTTCCTACATGACTCGCCTCGCCTCGACCCGTTTTTTTACCTACCTGGTACCTGGTACTTTTTTAGTACCTGCTCTGCTGAGGTTCCAAGCGAGCCTGAGCCGAGCCGATACTAAATGTGACGTCAACAGACTTCCGGCCACTGATTGATCAGAGAGTCAATGGAAGAGACATGGAGCCGTCCCACACAAGAATCAAACCCGCCATTTTTAAATACCGGGCAACAGCGTTACAGCCATACGGCTCAATTTTGTTGCTTTGTGTGTGACAGAAAGGACACATACAGCAGCATTACACCATCGCCTCCTGTCTCCATTGTTTATGTGTTTGTGTCGCATATAAAACGAAGTCACAGCAGTTTCGCGGAGCCGTGCTATGATGACCCCGCCCACGTTGAGTAGGTACTTCTAATGGAAAAGGGTCCTGGAACTGAGCTGAGTCGAGTCGTGCTGGAACTGTGTAGTGGAAAAGCGCCATAATTCTAGGGGAGGCTTTAACATGCTTTAACATGCCTCCTAAACGCTCTAAAGTGAGTCTACACTACACACTGTTACACACGATAAAAGACAGATACCTACATGTGTTAATGGGGAATCTAATGAAGGACTCAGTTGGTATCAGGATCACTTTAAGGGTTCTTGGGATTGGTACTGGTATCGTAGCTTTTTAAACAATATCCAGCTCTAGTTGTCTTGTGTATCAGGATGCAATCAGGCTCAGTGTGACCGTCTGCTCTTAAGGGGACTTGGATTGGTACTGGTACTTTATGGGTAATTTAAAAGTTGATTTGAAGCTAATATGAAGCTTCAGAGTCCAAATGAGTCAAATCTTCATCTTCTATGTTTCAACGTTTACAGTGTTTTTAGTCCCAAAGTCTTTTTGTTACTATACTTCCACCACAGCTCAACACAGGGAAACACTCAGAGGAGAATTTGATGCTAAAGGAGGCTGATATGGTAACCATGGTAACGCAGGCACAGCCCCCCCCCCCCCATTCCCCCTCCTCTCCTCTCTCCCATGTAAAAGCTTTGATGGGTTTAAACTGCAAAGGTTAAAAGCAAATTGAGGACAAGTATCTGTGTGTGTGTCACATGATCAGCGAGACTCGAGGTGACAAAACACAAACAACAATAGAAGCTGCGTGTGGTTCACAGCTGGAGAGGTAATAGATATTATGTAAGGCTTAAATTTAGAGCAGTGTGAATGCAACCTACTTAGAAACATCAGTATATTAGTTACAATAAAAAATAGTATGTAAAATCAAAGTTCCGTTGAGTTAATGTGTCAAATTTGATTAAAATATAACCCTAACCCTAACCCAATTACATTAAATTGACATGAAAGTGACAGAATAAAGAGCCACCAGTAAAGACACTGAGGTAACATATGGCTGCAGTTCCCAATCTGACCAGTAGATGGCAGTAATGTCTCAGTAGATGACAGCCTGCTGCTCCCCCCACTGAGTTCTGCCTAGCAACAAACAGAAGGCCAGAGCATCCTGGGCAATTTGTCCACAGAGTCATTAGTTTGCAGTAAAATGAGCGTTTGTCGCCCAGCTGCACACACACACACACACACACACACACACACACACACACACACACACACAGACTCTCACCAGGGATAAAAAGCTTTGATTCATTGTCGCACACACACACACACACACACACACAGCATGTCCTGCAGTTCATTTCCTGTCTGGATCTTTGCAGCTTTTTTGTTTAATTTGTGTTAAAATTGGAAAATAGATGCGAGTTTTGGAGGTGATTTATGCGTTAACCACCTGTCCTCCTGTCCTCACAAACAAACATGCATGAGAAATGATCACATATGACACATTTCATGCAAATTTAAATACATAATACATGAAGAAACACACACATATAAACACCAGGAGGTAACGTTAATATAAACATAAATGGGCCTTCTGAGTCTCTGACAAGTCAAAGTCATTTAGTCTTCTTAACCCTTAAACAGCCCTTTCTAGTTATGTCATTTGCACCTAAAGTAAGGAAGGAAGGAAGGAAAGAAGGAAGGAAGGAAAGGAGGGAAGAAGGAAGGAAAGGAGGAAGGAAGGGAAGCAAGGGAGGAAGAAGGAAGTCCTTCTTTCCTCCCTCCCTCCTCCCTTCCTTCTTTCCTCTGTCCTTCTTTCCTTCCTTCCTCCCTTCCTCTTTTCTTCTCCCTCATTTCCTTCCTTCTTCCTCCCTTCCTTTCCTTCCTCCCTCCCTCCTTTACTTTCTTCTTCCTCTCTTCCTTCCTCCTTTCCTTCCTCCCTCCCTCCTTTCCTTCCTCCTTTCCTCCCTGCTTTCCTTCCTTCTTCCTCCCTTTCTTCCTCCCTTCCTTCCGTCTTCCTCCCTTCCTTTCCTTCCTCCCTCCCTCCTTTACTTCCTTCTTCCTCCTTTCCCTCCCTCCTTCCCTCCCTCCCTCCCCTCCCTCCCTCCCTCCCTCCCTCCCTAACCATCTTTTTAGTTTTAATTTGCTTTTTAAAGTTTAGGAAGAAGAAAATTAGTTCCCCTTCACAGCTTCTCTGCTCTGAATAAAACCTGTTAAGAAAAGTCCTTCCTTCTTTCCTCCCTCCCTCCTTCCTTCTTTCCTCTGTCCTTCTTTTCTTTCCTTCTTCCTTTCCTCTTTTCTTTTCTACATCCCTTCTTCCTTCTTTCCTCCCTCCCTCCTTTCTTCCTTCCTTCCTTACTTCCTTCCTTCCTTCTTCCTCCCTTCCTTCCTTCTTCCTCCCTTCGTTTCCTTCCTCCCTCCCTCCTTTACTTTCTTCTTCCTCTCTTCCTTCCTCCTTTCCTTCCTCCCTCCCTCCTTTCCTTCCTCCTTTCCTCTCTCCTTCCTTCCTCCCTGCCTCTTTCCTTTCTCCCTCCTTTCCTTCCTTCTTCCTCCCTTCCTTCCTTCTTCCTCCCTTCCTTTCCTTCCTCCCTCCCTCCTTTACTTCCTTCTCCCCATCCCTCCCTCCCTCCCTCCCTAACCATCTTTTTAGTTTTAATTTGCTTTTAAAGTTTAGGAAGAAGAAAATTAGTTCCCTTCACAGCTTCTCTGCTCTGAATAAAACCTGTTAAGGATTTCAAATAACTGCAGAAAGTGGAGAAGCATCTAATTAACATTCACATTTGAATATGTATTTTTATGGTAATTAGGGGACCTGTGTACCTGCAATGCATTAATTATGATTATCATGCATCAGCACCAGTGATTCCTGTAAATGGAGGATTTAAATTTAAATAGTGAAACGACGCCATACAAATAATACAATGAGACTATTTGACAGATTTACTCTCCACGTCACCTCCGTGAGCTTTTAAAGGTTAATTATTTTAAGTCTTTGTGTTCTTATTTTACATATGAACCAACCTGAGTGATCTGTTGTCCTCGAGTCAAGGAAGGAAGGAAGGAAGGGAGGGAGGGAGGGAGGGAGGGAGGGAGGGAGGAAGGAAGAAGGAATTAAACGAGGGAGGAAGGAAGGAAGGAAGAAAGAAGGAAAGGAGGAAGGAAGGAAGGAAGGAAGATAGAAAGAAGGAAGGCAGGGGGGGGGGGGGAAGGAGGAAGGAAAGGGAGGAATGAAGGAAGGGTGGAAGAAGGAAGGAAGATGGCGGAGGGAAGGAAGGGAGGAAGAAGGAAGGAAAGTAGGAAGGAAGAAGGAAAGGAGGGGAGGAAGGAAGGAGGGAAGGGAAGGAAAGAAGGAAGGGAGGGAGGAAGGCAGGGGAGGAAGGAAGGAAGGGAAGAAGAATGGAGGAAGAAGGAAGGAAGGAAGGACAAAGGAATTAAACAAGGGAGGGAGGAAGGAAGGAAGAAAGGAAGGAAGAAGGAAGGGAGGAAGAAGGAAGGAAGAAGGAAAGGAGGGAGGGAGGAAGGAGGGAAGGAAGGAAGGAAGGGAGGGAGGAAGGAGGGAAGGAAGTAAAGGATGAGGAAGGAAGAAAGGAGGAAGGAAGGAAGGAAGTAAAGGAGAAGGAAGGAAGTAAGGAAGGGAGGGAGGAAGGAAGGAAGGAAAGGAGGAACAGTTAAAACAGAAGGGGACAGTTTTACCCGGGGAGGACGACAGGAAGTTTAACCTGTGTGATTAACTTGTTCATTACTTAGTTTTTTATTGGTTGAGTTTTTTAACGGTCTGTGTGTGTGTGTTGAGAGGTTGCCCTTGGAGACGACAGGAGCTGACGTACGACGACGTCTCCGGCAGCACGACGACGGTCGGAGCTCACAAGCTGCAGCCGAGTGCGTCCTCGAGCTCTGCAAGTTCTTCTCTCAGTGTCTCTGCAGACCCTTCAGCTACAAGACCCGCATGAAAAGGTTCATATGTTACATCCTCTACATTAGGATTCATTTAGAAGTCATATAAGAGGAGAGAAGGAAGGGAGAAGGGCAGGAAGGAAGGAAGGAGGGAAGGAAGGAAGGAAGGAAAGAAGGAGGGAGGGCGGGGAGTGGAAGGGAGGAAGGAAGGAAAGAAGGACAGAGGAGAGAAGGAAGGGAGAAACATTCATATATCAGTAAATCGTTGCATAGACCTTTCCTTCCTTCCCTCTTGTCCCTCCTCCTCCCTCCTTTCATTCCTTCTTCCTTCCTCCTTCCTTTCCTTCCTTCCCTCTTTCCCTCCTTCCTCCTTCCTTTCCTTCCTTCTTCCTTCCTCCTTCCTTTCCTTCCTTCCCTCTTTCCCTCCTTCCTCCCTCTTTCCTTCCTTCTTCCTTCTGAAGAAGGAAGGGAGGAAGAAGGAAGGAAAGGAAGGAAGAGGGAATGAAGACAGGAAGGAAGGTGGGAGGGAGGAAAGATGGAAGGGAGGATGAAAGAAGGAAAGGAAGGAAGAGGGAATGAAGGGAGGAAAGGAAGGAAGGAAAGTTGAGTCAAAGATGAAAACAGAGGTTGAAGTTGATGTGATGTCAGCTGTTGACTGTAATTCTCTTCTTCTTCTTCTATGGTGTTTTTTTTTCAGATACTGTGACGACAGCCACCTCTGGTACGAGAAACACACGTCTGAGGTTTGCCGGCGGGTCAGAAGAATCTCCTTCTCCAGAAGTAAGTGTTACCGTAGAGGAAGTGAAGCGGGCCGATCGATAGCGGTTGGAGGTGAAGAACTTTAGCCACTCTGAACGCGCTGTCAGAGCAAATCCACATCAGCCGCTCGGCTCGGCTCACGCTGGAGTCTCTCCGTGGGTTTTTGAAGTGAAAGCTTTATTGAGGCTTCACAGATCGATGAGCTTCCCTCAGAGTCGCCTCGGGCTGCCGGCTCAGAGATGATCCGCTGTAAAAAAAAAAAAAACTAAAAAAACTAAAAACACATCACTGCCATCCAGACCTGAAGTGTCTTATAAACTGTACAGCTCTCAGTTTATTAGCTTCACTATTAAACAGATTTATAGGTTGTTGTTTGTTTAAGCCTCAACTATAGCCAGGTAAAGGAAAGAAGGAAGGGAGGAAAGAAAGGAGGGAAGGAGGGAAGGAGGGAGGGAGGAAAGAAGGAAGGGAGTAAGGAAGGACAGAGGAAAGAAGGGATAAAGGAAGGGATGGGGGAAGGAAGGAGGGAAGGAAGGAAGGAGCGAGGGAAAGAAGGAACAGTCAAACAGACGGGATCAATTTGACCCGGGAGGACGACAGGAAGGTTAAAAAGAGCTCAATCATAAGCACAGAAGAAGAGAAGTGTTTTTAACCTGGATTTAAAAATGATTTCAGTTCTGCTGGTAGTTTGTTCCAGTTGTGTAAAAGCTGCTTCATCATGTTTAGTTTGAACTCTGGGCTCAACTATCTGACCTGAGTCAGTAGATCTCAGAGCTCTACTGGGTTTATATTCTACTAACATGTCCATTCATGTATTCTGGACCTAAACCATTCAGTGATTTGTAGACCAGTAGCAGAACTTTAAAATCTCTTCTATAGCTGACTGGGAGCCAGCCAAGTAAAGTTTTAAAATATTTGGAATGCTAATTAGGACATCCAGTTTGTTTTTGATGCTTATTCGTGCATCGTTGACATTATTTTATATATTAAAATCTATTATATAGCTGACTGGGTGCCAGTGTAAAGACTTTAGAGCTGACTGGGAGCCAGTGTAAAGACTTTAGAACTGACTGGGAGCCAGTGTAAAGACTTTAGAGCTGGAGTAATGTGCTCTGATCTCTTTGTTCTGGTTAAAACTGGAGCTGCAGCGTTCTGAATGAGCTGCAGCTGTTTAATGCTTTTTTGAGGGAGTCCAGTCAGAAGACCGTTACAGTAGTCGAGTCTACTTGAGATGAAAGCATGAATCAACTTCTCTTGGTCTGTTTGAGACATAAAACCCTTCATTCTGGATGTTTTTAAGCTGATATTTAAGCTCATACAAAGATATTCCAGTAGAGACCCAGAATATTAATATAGAGCTGGAAATGTGCAGAATATGTCCACTATTCCCCCTGAAAAATGTATGAATGTTTTGCATTGAAGCCTTTTTCTGGTGATATTTGATATATCAGTGTTTTCTAGTGTGAAGTTTCCTGAGTAGAAGATAAATAAGGAGTCCAAAAATGAAAATACAGAGCTTGAAATGAAGTGCATTAAGTCTCCTTTAAGAGAGAGTCTGCAGAGAATCAGACTAAATGGGAAATAAATTGGACAGAAAACAAAATATTCCTCGGGTAAAGTAATTATGAAGCAGCTAATTCACACATTTGACAGCGTTAACACACAAGTGGATTTGTTGTTCAGTGCTTCAAAAGAAAAATCAAACATAACTTTAAAGTGGAAGTCATGTCAGCTGCTTCTAAACACAACAAACACAGTTGTGAGTGTGTGTGTGTGTGTGTGAGAGTCAGAAATAATTGGGGTTCACACTTCATCCTTCACCTGTACCGATGGGGACGTGTCAGCCATGTTTTGCCTGGGAGTCGGCATCAGAGCTCATTAGAGCCGCGGCTCAGGCAGGAGCCTCCGAGCTGCAGCCATGAATCCTCCGAGCTAATAGGCTGGAGAGGTCGCCCAGAGAGCCGCCTCTCTCTCACAGCTTCTGACACGCCAACCAATCCCCGCCGCCAGGCCGGAGAGAGGTCTCACACCGTGTCATAGCAGCCCTCCCTCCGGCTCTAATTAGCTCTTTGTGGTGTATTTTTAGACTCAGTTTTTAACGGGTATTTGAATTGAAACTGACTAAGATTAAAAAAACCCTTGAAAGCAATTAGAGAACAGGAAGTAGAGTACCTGAATGAAAAGTCTCTGCTCAATATTCAACTTCTGCTTTTTAATTACTGACCATTACTACTTCTTGTTAAAGTCAAGGTAACTTTATTAACCCTCCTGTTGTCCTCGAGTCAAGGATGGAAGGGAGGAAGAAGGAAGGAAAGGAAGGAAGGAATGAAGGAAGGGAAGGGGGGAAGGGGGGGAGGGAGGAAGGAAGGAAGGAAGGAAGGATGGAAAGAAGGAAGGAAAGGGGAAAGGAAGGGATGAAGGAAAGGAAGAAGAAAGGAAAGGAGGGAGAAGGAAAAAGAGGAAGGAGGGAAGGACAGAGGAAAAAAGGAAGGGAGGAAGGTAGGGGGGGAGGAAGGAAAGGAAGGAGGGGAGGAAAGAAGGAGGGATGGGAGGAAGGAAAGATGGAAGGAAGGAAAGAGAGGAGGAAGGAAAGCAAGAGAGAAGGAGGGAGGAAGGAAGGATGGAAAGAAGGAAGGAAAGAAAGGGGGAAGGAAGGGACGAAGGAGGGAAAGGAAGAAGGAAGGAAAGGAGGGAGGAGAGGAAGGAACTCCTACAACATCCAACATGTCTAGTCTCATGTTTTATCTTCCAGACTCGTTTGTAACTCCCTCGTTCATCATCTACGGCGTTTAAAACATCACATTTCATCACACGGGCAAAGAAAAGAAATAATAAGTCATCGGAGGATTCAGCAGCACAGTGCAGGAGGTTATTCAGTATCGGCGTCGGCTGCCGACTTCACTAACGGTCAGATCTCTGGAGCAGAAACAAGCTGTTCTGTCCTCCCTGTCAACAACACCTCTCTGTTTTCTTCACACTTAGTTTTGTAATTAGGTCATTTCAAGATGAGGCTCAGCTTTGTACGGACGAAGGAGGGTAGGAGGGAGGGAAGAAGGAAGGAAGGAGGGTAGAAGGGAAGGTAGGAAGGACGGACGAAGGAAGGTAGGAGGGAGGGAGGAAAGAAGGAAGGAGGGTAGAAGGGAAGGTAGGAAGGACGGACGAAGGAAGGAAAGGAGGGAGGGAGGAAAGATGGAAGGGAGGAAGGAAGGATGGATGAAGGAAGGTAGGAGGGAGGGAGGAAAGAAGGAAGGAAGGAAGGATGGAAGGGAGGAAGAAGGAAAGAAAGGAGGGAGGGAGGAAAGATGGAAGGGAGGGAAGAAGGAAGGAAGGAAAGGAGGGAGGAATGATGGAAGGGAGGAAGAAGGAAGGAAAGAAGGTAGGAAGGACGGACGGACGAAGGAAGGAAAGGAGGGAGGGAGGAAAGATGGAAGGGAGGAAGGAAGGACCGATGAAGGAAGGTAGGAGGGAGGGAGGAAAGAAGGAAGGAAGGAAGGATGGAAGGGAGGAAGAAGGAAGGTAGGAGGGGAGGGAGAAGGAAGGAAAGGAGGGAGGGAGGAAAGATGGAAGGGAGGAAGGAAGGAAGGATGGAAGAAGGAAGGAAGGAAGGATGGAAGGGAGGAAGAAGGAAGGAAAGGAGGGAGGGAGGAAAGATGGAAAGGAGGAAGGAAGGTAGGAAGGAGGGACGAAGGAAGGTAGGAGGGAGGGAGGAAAGAAGGAAGGTAGAAGGGAAGGTAGGAAGGATGGAAGGGAGGATGGATGGAAGGGAGGAAGAAGGAAGGTAGGAGGGAGGGAGGAAAGATGGAAAGGAGGAAGGAAGGTAGGAAGGACGGGACGAAGGAAGGTAGGAGGGAGGGAGGAAAGAAGGAAGGAGGGAGGAAGGAAGGAAGGATGGAAGGGAGGAAGAAGGAAGGAAGGAAAGGAGGGAGGAAGGAAGGATGGAAGGGAGGAGGGAGGGAGGAAAGATGGAAGGGAGGAAGGTAGGAAGGACGGATGAAGGAAGGTAGGAGGGAGGGAGGAAGAAGGACGGGAGGAAAGGAGGGAGGAAATGATGGAAGGGAGGAAGAAGGAAGGAAAGGAGGGGAGGGGAGGAAAGAAGGAAGGAAGGTCCTCCCTGTCAACAACACCTCTCTGTTTTCTTCCACACTTAGTTTTGTAATTAGGTCATTTCAAGATGAGGCTCAGCTTTGTGGGTAAAAATGGATTCTGCTGGTCATGCTTGTTTGTTTCTTTTAGATTAAAGTTAAAAGTTTGATTAAAAAAACATTCGACAGGTTAAAAGGAAATATTCATACAATCACAAGAAATGTACAGTTTTATCATATCTACATCAGTGGTGTCAAACCCATCTTCATTCAAGGGCCACATACAGACCAATTTGATCTGATGTGGGCCGGATCATTGAAGAGATGGAAGGAAGGAAAGAAGGAAGAGGAGAGAAGATGGTAAGGGAAAGATGGAAGGAAGGAAGGGAGGATCGAAGGAAGCAAGGAAAGATGGAAGGAAAGGAGAGAAGACTCCACTGAGACTGCCTTGACTAAACCAGGCGAGGAGTTCTGGTCCTCTGAAATGAGGCCAACTAGGAAGTAACTTAGAGCTGCATTCTATCAAAAGGCCACCAGGGGGCGACCGTCTCTATACAAGTCAATGGAGAATTCACCAACTTCTCACTTGATTTCTAACCTCAGTAAACGTTTTCAAAATGTGTTTATGGTCTCAATCGCTAGTTTAAAGCCTTCTTCAATGCAGTATGATGTTCATTTGGGACATTTTGGCCTCCTGATTTTATATGTGACGATAAAGCAGGGTATGCATTAGGGCGTGGCTACGTCCCTGATTGACAGGTTGATTGACCAATGTCCTTGAGATCCCAGCCCTCGTAACCATAGCAACCTCCCCGCTCCGCCCATGGCCCCGCCTCATGCCCATATAAGTAGAATCCGTGTTTTTATTTTTCCCAGCATGCACCTGAAATTTTCAAGATGGCGCTGCCTAGATTAGAAACTATCGGCTTCCGAGCAGCAGTCCACAAACCAATGGGTGACGTCACGGATGTTACGTCCATTTCTTTTATACAGTCGATGGACTAAACCCAAGAACGAGCTTCTTATGACCGTGACCATTCATGCACCGTGAGTGCATGAATGTGTTCACACTGAGTATGGAAACATGCAGCACTATGAGAATCTGGATGGTTTCACTCAAAACAGTCAGAAAGTTGAGTGTGTAACTATGGAGACTTCTCACCCTCAACGGTCGCCATCTTGGCTCCGTA
>JAJDFG010000862.1:0-7500 GCA_021039105.1 Scomber colias
GGTGTTCGGGGGGAGAAGAGGAAGAGAGATGCAGATGATGAAGGTGATGATGGAGATGAAGATGACGAGTAGTTGAACCTTCACACACTGACCCCGCCCCCCCTTCTGTGACCTTTGACCCCTCGGAGCCGCAGAGAGACATGATCACATGACCACCTGATCAATACCGATGCTTGATCATTATATGTGTGTGAGTGTGTGTGTGTGTGTGTGTGTGTGTGTCTCTGTGTGTGTGTGTGTGTCTCTCTGTGTGAGTGTGTGTGTGTGTCTCTCTGTGTGTGTGTGTCTGTGTTTGAGTGTGTGTTTGTGTGTGAGTGTGTTTGAGTGTGTGTGTGTGTGTGTGTGTTTGAGTGTGTGTGTGTGTGTTACTGTGTGAGTGTGTGTGTGTGTGTGTGTGTCTCTCTGTGTGTGTGTCTGTGTGAGTGTTACTGTGTGAGTGTGTTTGAGTGTGTGTGTGTGTGTGTCTGTGTGAGTGTTACTGTGTGAGTGTGTTTGAGTGTGTGTGTGTGTGTTTGAGTGTGTGTGTGTGTGTGTTACTATGAGTGTGTGTGTGTGTGTTACTATGAGTGTGTGTGTGTGTTACTGTGTGTGTGTGTGTGTTACTGTGTGAGTGTGTGTGTGTGTGTGTTACTGTGTGTGAGTGTGTGTGTGGCTGTGTGTGAGTGTGTGTATGTGTATGTTACTTTGTGTGTGTGTGTGTGTCTCTCTGTGTGTGTGTTAGTGTGTGTGTGTGTGTCTGCGGCTCTGATCTGTAAATAAACGTTTCTGTAGTT
Organism: Scomber colias; assembly: GCA_021039105.1. Classification (NCBI taxonomy): domain Eukaryota; kingdom Metazoa; phylum Chordata; class Actinopteri; order Scombriformes; family Scombridae; genus Scomber; species Scomber colias. Next base: position 774 of record JAJDFG010000862.1, read on the forward strand.
TTTATCGTCCTTCTTTTTTTTTTCTCATTTTAATTTTAATGTTATTTTTTTATTCCTGTCTTCTGATGATGTCATCGTCTTCTGATGATGTCACCTTCTTCTGATGATGTCATCGAGTGTTTTTTGAATAAAATCAACTGAAATCTGACTTCCTGTTTCAAGAGAATTCATCTTACACACACACACACACACACACACACACAGAGTAATACACACACACACACACAGTTACACACACACACAGAGTAACACACACACAGTAATACACAGTTACACACACACTCAGTAACACATACACACACAGTAACACACACACATTAATACGGTTACACACACACAGTAACACAGAAGGAGGAAAGAAGTAAGGAAGGGAGGAAGGACACTTTACACAACCATTAAAGTTATTTCATGTTTTATTCAGAGTGAAAATAAACTATCTTCTATAGAAAAGTTAAAAATCTGAATAATTTATTTTATATTTTATTATTTTTATAATCAGCTGATTTAAACCTGAGAAGTTTACAACATTCACATTTACACCAAAGAAGAAGAAAAGGGTGACATCAGACAGCTAAGAGACCCTATCAAAGTAAAAGTCTTTAAACCGATGGTCTCGTCATCACAGCAGAGAGGAACGATTCAGACCCTATCAAAGTAAAAGTCTTTAAACCGAAGGTCTCGTTCATCACAGCAGAGAGGAAACGATTCAGACCCTATCAAAGTAAAAGTCTTAAACCGAAGGTCTCGTTCCTCACAGCAGAGAGGAAACGATTCAGGACCCTTATCAAAGTAAAAGTCTTTAAATTGAAGGTCTCTGCACAACAAACTTGATTACATCACAGCTGATTGATTACATCACATGCTGATTGATCACAGCTGATTGATTACATCACAGCTGATTGATTACATCACAGCTGATTGATTACATCACAGCTGATTGATCACAGCTGATTGATTACATCACAGCTGATTGATTACACCACAGCTGATTTGATCACAGCTGATTGATTACATCACAGCTGATTGATTTCATCACAGCTGATTGATTACATCACAGCTGATTGATTACATCACAGCTGATTGCTTACACCACAGCTGATTGATTACATCACAGCTGATTGATTACATCACAGCTGATTGATCACAGCTGATTGATTACATCACAGCTGATTGATCACAGCTGATTGATCACAGCTGATTGATTACATCACAGCTGATTGATTACACCACAGCTGATTGATCACAGCTGATTGATTACATCACAGCTGATTGATTTCATCACAGCTGATTGATTACATCACAGCTGATTGATTACATCACAGCTGATTGCTTACACCACAGCTGATTGATCACAGCTGATTGATTTCATCACAGCTAATTGATTACATCACAGCTGATTGATTACATCACAGCTGATTGATCACAGCTGATTGATTTCATCACAGCTGATTGATTTCATCACAGCTGATTGATTACATCACAGCTGATTGATTACACCACAGCTGATTGATCACATCACAGCTGATTGATTTCATCACAGCTGATTGATTTCATCACAGCTGATTGATTTCATCACAGCTGATTGATTACATCACAGCTGATTGATCACAGCTGATTGATTACATCACAGCTGATTGATTACATCACAGCTGATTTGATCACAGCTGATTGATTACATCACAGCTGATTGATTACAGCTGATATTTTTTTAAGTATATTTTTTGGGGCTTTTATTGTTCAGGTTAGTAGAGATAGACAGGAAACAGGAAGCAGGAGGCAGAGAGGGGGGGCAATGAGATGCAGGATAAGACCACTCAGTGTGGGATTGGAACCGTGGGTCGCCTGTAGCCTCTACACATGGGCACAGGAAGCTCTACCTCGTGGCTGTGCAAAGACCTTCAGACTGTTAAATGCTTCCTTTAGTTTGTTGATCACTTCCTGTTTCATTCTTCTTCTTCTTCTGTTGATCACTTCCTGTTTCATTCTTCTTCTTCTTCTTCTTTTGTGTTTTATTCAGTATAAATTGCTCCTCCATGCCTCTGACCTCTGACCTCTGACCTCTGACCTCTGAACTTCCTCTTGGCACGTTTCATTTCCTCTAAAGTACCAAATGTTCCTCTGAGCAACATAAAACACACAGCAAACAAACATTCAGTCGTCTCACATGTTGGTTCCAGTTCTGGTTCCAGTTCAGTTCCAGTTCTAGTTCCAGTTCTAGTTCCAGTTCTAGTTCCAGTTCCAGTTCTGGTTCCAGTTCTAATTCCACTTCTGGTTCCAGCTCTGGTTCCAGTTCTAGTTCCAGTTCTAGTTCCAGTTCAGTTCCAGTTCAGTTCCAGTTCTGGTTCCAGTTCTAGTTCCACTTCTGTTCCAGTTCAGTTCCAGTTCAGTTCCAGTTCTGGTTCCAGTTCTAGTTCCAGTTCAGTTCCAGTTCAGTTCCAGTTCAGTTCCAGTTCTTGCTCCAGTTTCTGGTTCCAGTTCTGGTTCCAGTTCTAGTTCCAGTTCAGTTCCAGTTCAGTTCCAGTTCAGTTCCAGTTCTGGTTCCAGTTCTGGTTCCAGTCCTATTATTACTATTATTATTATTATTGATCAGTTTGTGCAGCTTCATCTGAAGTCCGGTCCGGTCTGAGTCACAGCAGGTTTACTTTGGTGCAGTTGGAGGAGGTGCGGTCCAGCTGTTGGTACAGAACCCTGAGCTCCTTCACCTCCTCCAGCACCTCCTTGGCCTGGGTCCAGGCTGCCTCCGCCTCCTTGAGGAGTCTCTGAGCTTCGCTTCTCATCTCAGCAGACTCCTTCCCTTTCAGCTTCCTGGCTTCCCCGTCGCCTCCCTTCGCCTCCTTCGTGTCCTTCGTCTCCTTCACCTCCTTCGTCTCCTTCGCCTCCTTCAGCAGCTGCTCCGTCTTCTCCAGCTTCTGGCCGATGAGCTCGTGCAGCCGGTCGATTGGCGTCGAGCTCTTCGTAGCTTTCGTCTCAGAATGCGTCAGGATGTGGTCCATGGAGGCGCAGTGCGGGGGGGAGGAGCCTGTCTGCGAGGGGCTGGAGGAGGAGCCCGCCTGCTTCCCGGGCTGTGTGGCGGGGGAGGAGCCTGTCTGCTTCCCGGGCTGCGTGGGGCGGGAGGAGCCCGTCTGCTCCCCGGGCTGCGTGGGGCGGGAGGAGCCCGTCTGCTCCCCGGGCTGTGGCGGACGGGAGGAGCCCGTCTGCTTCTCGGGCTGCGTGATGCGGGAGGAGCCCGTCTGAGACTTCCCAGCAGCCTCAGCGGCTCTGGCAGAGATGGCTCCGTCTGTTTGGGATCTGGGACAGTCCTCCTCCTGGATCAGGTCCAGAGTCAGCATCCCGTCTGAGGTGGAGGTGGACGCCTAAAAACAGGAGGAGGAGGAGGAGGAGGAGGAGGGGGAGGAGGAAGAGGAGGAGGGGGAAGAAGAGGTCATCAACTGAATCATCAATTCATCAGTAGAAAGGAGGAGAGGAGGAGGAAAAGGAGGAGAGGAGGAGGAGAAGGAGGAGGTGCTAAAGGAGCAGCAGCAGGAGAAGGAGGTGCTAAAGGAGGAGAGGAGGAGGTGCTAAAGGAGGAGCAGGAGGAGGAGAAGAAGAAGGTGCTAAAGGAGGAGCAGGAGGAGGAGGTGATAAAGGAGGAGAGGACGAGGAGGAGAAGGATAAGGTGCTAAAGGAGGAGCAGGAGGAGGAGAAGAAGAAGGTGCTAAAGGAGGAGCAGGAGGAGGAGATGCTAAAGGAGGAGAGGAGAAGGAGGAGAAGGAGAAGGTGCTAAAGGAGCAGCAGCCGCAGGAGAAGGAGGAGGTGCTAAAGGAGGAGGAGGAGGTGCAGCAGGAGGAGCAGACTCACCACAGTCAGCAGGTGCCCTCTGGTCGGCAGTCTGCGGTTCTGAGGAATCTTCACTCGATCTCGAGTCAGATGAGACAGCTGAGCGTCTTCTACCATCACCTGAAACAGTCATCAATTAATCAGTCAGTCAATTAATCACTCAGTCAGTCAGTCAGTCAGTCAATCAGTTAATCAGTCAGTCAGTAACTCAGTCACTCAGTCAGTCAGTTAATCAGTCAGTCAATAACTCAGTCACTCAGTCAGTCAGTTAATCAGTCAGTAAGTAACTCAGTCAGTCAGTCAGTAACTCAGTCAGTCAGTCAGTTAATCAGTCAGTCAGTCAGTCAGTCAGTCAGTCAGTCAGTCAGTCAATTAATCAGTCAGTAAGTAACTCAGTCACTCAGTCAATTAATCAGTCAGTCAGTCAGTCAGTCAATCAGTCAGTCAATTAATCAGTCAGCCAGTCAGTCAGTCAATCAGTCACCCAGTCAGTCAGTCAGTCAGTCAGTCAATTAATCAGTCAGTCAGTCAGTCAATTAATCAGTCAGCCAGTCAGTCAGTCAATCAGTCACCCAGTCAGTCAGTCAGTCAGTCAGTCAATTAATCAGTCAGTCAGTCAGTCAATTAATCAGTCAGCCAGTCAGTCAGTCAATCAGTCACCCAGTCAGTCAGTCAGTCAGTCAGTCAATTAATCAGTCAGTCAGTCAGTCAGTCAGTCAATTAATCAGTCAGTCACTCACTCACTCAGCCAGTCACTCAGTCAGTCAGTCAATCTTCCTTCCTTCCTTCCTCCCTTCCTCCTTTCCTTCCTCCTTTCCTTCCTTCTTTCTTTCCTCCTTTCCTTTCTTTCCTTCCTTCCTTCCTTCCTCCCTTCCTTCCTACCTCGTCCAGGACTTTGTTGTGGGCTCGTGTGATGGCAGCGTTCAGTGCGATGATCCACGACTCTTTCTCCTCCGGACTGACGGCCAAGAAGATCAAGTTAGGAACCTGAGAACACACACACACACACACTGACTGTTACACACACACACACAGACTGTTACACACATACACACACACACACACACTGTTACACACACACACACACACACACACACACACACACTGTTACACACATACACACACACACTGTTACACACACATACACACACACTGACTGTTACACACACATACACACACACACACTGTTACACACATACACACACACACACACACACACACACACACAAACACACACACACTATTACACACATACACACACACACACTGACTGTTACACACACACACACACACACACACACACACACACTGTTACACACACATACACACACACACTGTTACACACACACACACACACAGACAGGTAGCAGGTAGCAGACAGACAGGTAGCAGACAGACAGACAGGTAGCAGACAGAGAGGTAGCAGACAGACAGACAGGTAGCAGACAGACAGGTAGCAGACAGACAGGTAGTAGACAGACAGACAGACAGGTAGCAGACAGACAGACAGGTAGTAGACAGGCAGGTAAACAGGAAGCAGACAGACAGACAGACAGGTAGTAGACAGACAGTAAGCAGACAGACAGACAGACAGGTAGTAGACAGACAGTAAGCAGACCGACAGGTAGCAGACAGACAGACAGACAGGTAGCAGACAGACAGACAGGAAGCAGACAGACAGGTAGCAGACAGACAGACAGACAGACAGGTAGCAGACAGACAGACAGGTAGTAGACAGACAGACAGACAGGTAGTAGACAGACAGTAAGCAGACCGACAGGTAGCAGACAGACAGACAGGAAGCAGACAGACAGACAGACAGGTAGCAGACAGACAGACAGGAAGCAGACAGACAGGTAGCAGACAGACAGACAGACAGGTAGCAGACAGACAGACAGGAAGCAGACAGACAGGTAGCAGATAGACAGTCAGGTAGCAGACAGACAGGTAGCAGACAGACAGGTAGTAGACAGACAGACAGACAGACAGACAGGTAGCAGACAGGCAGGTAGTAGACAGGCAGACAGACAGGCAGACAGGTAGCAGACAGACAGACAGGTAGCAGACAGGCAGGTAGTAGACAGACAGGTAGCACACAGACAGGAAGCAGACAGACAGGTTGCAGACAGAAAGGTAGCAGACAGACAGACAGAAAGGTAGCAGACAAGCAGACAGGTAGACAGACAGGAAGCAGACAGACAGGAAGCAGACAGACAGACAGACAGACAGATAGGTTGCAGACAGAAAGGTAGCAGACAGACAGACAGACAGGAAGCAGACAGACAGGAAGCAGACAGACAGACAGACAGGTAGCAGACAGACAGGTAGCAGACAGACAGGAAGCAGACAGACAGGAAGCACACAGACAGGAAGCAGACAGACAGGTTGCAGACAGAAAGGTAGCAGACAGACAGACAGAAAGGTAGCAGACAAGCAGACAGGTAGATAGACAGGAAGCAGACAGACAGACAGACAGACAGATAGGTTGCAGACAGAAAGGTAGCAGACAGACAGACAGACAGGAAGCAGACAGACAGGAAGCAGACAGACAGACAGACAGACAGACAGGTAGCAGACAGACAGGAAGCAGACAGACAGACAGACAGACAGACAGACAGGTAGCAGACAGACAGGTAGCAGACAGACAGGAAGCAGACAGACAGAAAGCAGACAGACAGACAGGTAGCAGACAGACAGGTAGCAGACAGACAGGAAGCAGACAGACAGGAAGCAGACAGACAGGTAAACAGGTAGCAGACAGACAGGTAGCAGACCGACAGGTAAACAGGTAGCAGACAGACAGGAAGCAGACAGACAGGTAGCAGACAGACAGGAAGCAGACAGACAGGAAGCAGACAGACAGGTAGCAGACAGACAGGAAGCAGACAGACAGGTAGCAGACAGACAGGAA
>JAJDFG010000862.1:12500-32500 GCA_021039105.1 Scomber colias
GACAGCGGTTCTATGAGGACGTTCTGTGTGTGAGACGGCGGTTCTATGAGGACGTTCTGTGTGTGAGACAGCGGTTCTATGAGGACGTTCCACTCTGGGAGGTGCAGCAGTGAAACCGGAGCTCTCTGTGTGGAGACTGAAACTCGACTCCTGCAGAACGTCACTTTAGAAAGTGGAAGAGAAACTTTCTGTTTGCAGTTAGAACCAAAACACACAGAACCCAAAGGTTCTCCCATGTTCTGCTGAAGGAAAATAAGACAGGAAGGAAGGAAGGAAGGAAGGAAGGAAAGAAGGAAGAAAGGAAGGAAAGAAGGAAGGAAGGAAGGAAGGAAGGAAGGAAGGAAAGAAGGAAGAAAGGAAGGAAAGAAGGAAGGAAGGAAAATAAGACAGGAAGGAAGGAAGGAAGGAAGGAAAGAAGAAGGGAAGGAAGGAAAGACAGGCAAAAAGAAGGAGGAAAGAAAGGGAGGAAGGACAGATGGAAGGAAGGAAGGAAGGAAGGACAGAAGGAAGAAAAGTAGGAAGGACAGAAGAAAGAAAGGTAGGAAGGAAGGAAGGAAAGAAGGAAGGAGGGAAGGAAGGAAGGAAGAAGGGAAGGAATGAAAGACAGGCAAAAGTAAGGAGGGAAAAAAGGGAGGAAGGACAGAAGGAAGAAAGGGAGGAAGAAAGGACAGAAGGATGGAAGGTAGGAGGGAGGGGGAGAAAGGAAAAAGGGAAGGAAGGAAGGACAGATGGAAGGAAGGAAGAAGGGAAGGTAGGAAGGAGGAAGGAAGGAAGGAAGGAAGGACTCACCTCCTTCTCACTGATGAACAGCTGTTCTCCTCTGAGAACCAGGAAGCGGTTCTTCCAGATCTCTCTGAAGACCCCCTTCTTGCAGAACTTCCGGATCCAGCCGGCTTTATCGGGCTGCTGTGGCGCCGAGTCCTGCGGGCCCTGAAACAGGAAGCAGGAAACAGGAAACAGGAAGCTGTCAGAGCAGGTGAGGACAGGTGAGCTCAGGGTAAAAAGTGACATGAAATAATTTAATAAAATAAAATGAAGTTTAAGTGACAGTGTGTGTGTGTGTGTGTGTGTGTGTGTGTGTGTGTGTGTGTGTGTGTGCGCGTCTGTGTGTGTGTCTATGTGTGTGTGTGTGTCTATGTGTGTGTGTGTGTGTGCGTCTGTGTATGTGTGTATGTGTGTGTCTGTGTGTGTGTGTGTGTGTGTGTCTATGTGTGTCTATGTGTGTGTGTGTGTCTATGTGTGTCTATGTGTGTCTATGTGTGTGTGTGTGTCTATGTGTGTGTGTGTGTGTGTGTGTAGCCAAATAATCTGGACTTTAGGGGGCAAACGTGGTTTGGCATGGTACGATGCACGCTAAATGAGCAGCGTCAGAGTAGCCACGGGAGGGGTTGCATGCAATCGCTTTATTTTAAATAAATACTCTTAATTAAATTATTTAACAATTTAACAGTCGTAGTACTTTTACTCAAGTAGACATCTGACCGTAGTACTTTTACTTAAGTAGACATCTGACTGTAGTACTTTTACTTCAGTAGACATCTGACCGTAGTACTTTTACTTAAGTAGACATCTGACCGTAGTACTTTTACTCAAGTAGACATCTGACTGTAGTACTTTTACTCAAGTAGACATCTGACCATAGTACTTTTACTCAAGTAGACATCTGACTGTAGTACTTTTACTTCAGTAGACATCTGACCATAGTACTTTCACTCAAGTAGACATCTGACCGTAGTACTTTTACTTAAGTAGACATCTGACCGTAGTACTTTTACTCAAGTAGACATCTGACCGTAGTACTTTTACTTAAGTAGACATCTGACCGTAGTACTTTTACTCAAGTAGACATCTGACCGTAGTACTTTTACTTAAGTAGACATCTGACTGTAGTACTTTTACTCAAGTACACATCTGACCATAGTACTTTTACTCAAGTAGACATCTGACCGTAGTACTTTTACTTAAGTAGACATCTGACCGTAGTACTTTTACTCAAGTAGACATCTGACTGTAGTACTTTTACTTAAGTAGACATCTGACCGTAGTACTTTTACTCAAGTAGACATCTGACCGTAGTACTTTTACTCAAGTACACATCTGACCGTAGTACTTTTACTCAAGTAGACATCTGACCGTAGTACTTTTACTTGAGTAGACATCTGACCGTAGTACTTTTACTCAAATAGACATCTGTCCGTAGTACTTTTACTTAAGTAGACATCTGACCGTAGTACTTTTACTCAAGTAGACATCTGACTGTAGTACTTTTACTTAAGTAGACATCTGACCGTAGTACTTTTACTCAAGTAGACATCTGACCGTAGTACTTTTACTCAAGTACACATCTGACCGTAGTACTTTTACTCAAGTAGACATCTGACCGTAGTACTTTTACTTGAGTAGACATCTGACCGTAGTACTTTTACTCAAATAGACATCTGTCCGTAGTACTTTTACTTGTACTTGAGTAAAATTTAGCAAGGGGTATCTGTACTGTTACTCAAGTAAGGAAACTGTCTACTTTGTCCGCCTCTGAAGACAGGCAAAAGGAAGGAGGGAAGAAAGGGAGGAAGAAAGGAAGGAAGGAATGAAAGAAGCTTTAACATTCAAATCCTGATTCAAATGTGCTTTACAGGCTCCAGTGTCACTAGAACACAAGAACACTAGAACACAAGAACACTAGAACACAAGAACACTAGAACACTATTAATGAAACTAGTGATGAAGCTGCTGCTGAAAGAAAAGAGGAAGAGAGAGACAGAGATGACCAAAGTGTCAGACAGGAAGTTAAAAGCAGATGTGGTCAGTGCGTGCGTGTGCGTGTCTGACAGAGAGAGAGAGAGAGAGAGAGAGAGAGAGAGAGAGAGAGAGAGAGAGAGAGAGAGAGAGTCTATTAAAGTTTTAATTAATTTTTATTTATTTAATATTTAACCAAAACGCCGTTATTTAGAAAAAAAACCGGACGCAGACTGTTGCCCCTTCAGAATAAAAGTCTGAGAGTAATTTGGGCATAGGGCTTTTGTTCCTCGCGCTCCGGTTTACCGTTTCAGCGTCAGCGGCCCGGGACAGCAGCCGGTAAAACTCACCCGTGTGTCAGAGCTGCTCTTCTTCATGTTGGCTGGCGCTGGAGGACCGATGCTTGCTCCGTTCACTCCCCGGAAAACAGCTGCCGCCCGGCGGATAGAAAGCTGTGAAAGTCCCGCAAAGAGGACCGGAGCCTCCGCCTCAAGCTCCCCGCTCCTCAGTGTCTGCTGCTCGGTCTGACTCTGCGCGTGAGCCGGTGTCCGGTTACCCCCCCATCTCATCTCCTCCTCCTCCACCACATAGCCCCCCCCCCCCACCCACGCGACTCCCCGCTGGCTCAGCGGCTCCTCGGCAGAACCGCTGCGCCCCCTACCGGCCATGAAGTGGACATGCACAGAATTGTGTGTGTGTGTGTGTGTGTGTGTGTGTGTGTCTCACCTCTGTGTGTGTATGTGTGTGTGTGTGTGTGTGTCTCACCTCTGTGTGTGTGTGTGTGTGTGTGTGTGTGTGTCTCACCTCTGTGTGTGTATGTGTGTGTGTGTGTGTGTGTGTGTTGTGTGTAGTATTATGGGGTGTATCCAGTACTGTAGTTGACAAGACAAATTCCCTGGGATGTGGGGGGGGCAGGCTGTGGTGATGGGGGGGGGGGGGGGGGGTCTGTGGTGATAGGGGGGTGATGGGGCAGGCTGTGGTGATGGGGGGGTGGGGGGGGCGGTCTGTGATGAACAAGCTAACCTGATCCGGAGTAAATCACCATGGTAACTGATGCTAAACGGCTAACCTGTTCCAGAGTAAATCACCATGGTAACTGATGCTAAACGGCTAACCTGCTGGGGTGATTGGGGGGGGGGGGGTCTGTGGTGATGGGGGGCCAGTGGGGGGGGTGAGGGTGATTGGGGGGGGGTCTGTGGTGATGGGGAGGGGGTGAGGGTGATTGGGGGGGGGTCTGTGGTGATGGGGAGGGGGTGAGGGTGATTGGGGGGGGTCTGGATCAGTGTAATCTGGATGTTTGCTGATCTGATCTGGAATCAGTTTCACCAAGAAGAGGTCAGCAAAGTGGGTCAGAGATTATCTACACACACACTATAAAACACACACACACACACACAAACACACTATAAAACACACACACACACACACACACACACACACACTATAAAACACACACACACACACACACAAACACACTATAAAACACACACACACACACACACACACACACACACACACTATAAAACACACACACACTATAAAACACACACACACACACACACACACACTATAAAACACACACACACACACACACACTATAAAACTTCCTCCAGGGAACTTGAAGGGAACATGGAGGGAACATGGAGGGAACTTGGAGGGAACATGGAGGGAACATGGAGGGAACATGAAGGGAACTTGAAGGGAACATGAAGAGAACATGGAGGAAACATGAAGGGAACATGAAGGGAACTTGGAGGGAACATGAAGGGAACATGGAGGGAACATGAAGGGAACATGGAGGGAACTTGGAGGGAACATGAAGGGAACATGGAGGGAACATGAAGGGAACATGGAGGGAACTTGAAGGGAACATGAAGGGAACATGGAGGGAACATGAAGGGAACATGGAGGGAACTTGAAGGGAACTTGAAGGGAACATGGAGGGAACATGAAGGGAACATTAAGGGAACATGAAGGGAACATGAAGGGAACATGAAGGGAACATGGAGGGAACATGAAGGGAACATGGAGGGAACATGAAGGGAACATGGAGGGAACATGAAGGGAACATGAAGGGAACATGGAGGGAACATGGAGGGAACTTGAAGGGAACATGAAGGGAACTTGAAGGGAACATGGAGGGAACATGAAGGGAACATGGAGGGAACATGAAGGGAACTTGAAGGGAACATGGAGGGAACATGAAGGGAACATGGAGGGAACATGGAGGGAACATGGAGGGAACTTGAAGGGAACATGAAGGGAACATGGAGGGAACATGGAGGGAACATGAAGGGAACATGAAGGGGACATGAAGGGAACATGAAGGGAACATGGAGGGAACATGGAGGGAACATGAAGGGAACATGAAGGGGACATGAAGGGAACATGAAGGGAACTTGGAGGGAACATGGAGGGAACATGGAGGGAACATGAAGGGAACATGAAGGGAACATGGAGGGAACATGGAGGGAACTTGAAGGGAACATGAAGGGAACTTGAAGGGAACTTGAAGGGAACATGAAGGGAACTTGAAGGGAACATGGAGGGAACATGAAGGGAACATGGAGGGAACATGAAGGGAACTTGAAGGGAACATGGAGGGAACATGAAGGGAACATGGAGGGAACATGGAGGGAACATGGAGGGAACTTGAAGGGAACATGAAGGGAACTTGAAGGGAACTTGAAGGGAACATGAAGGGAACTTGAAGGGAACATGGAGGGAACATGAAGGGAACATGGAGGGAACATGAAGGGAACTTGAAGGGAACATGGAGGGAACATGAAGGGAACATGGAGGGAACATGGAGGGAACATGGAGGGAACTTGAAGGGAACATGAAGGGAACATGGAGGGAACATGGAGGGAACATGAAGGGAACATGGAGGGAACATGAAGGGAACATTAAGGGAACATGAAGGGAACACGTTTTTGATAGAAACTGAATCTGGAAACCAAAAAAAACTTGAAATCTGAAACTTTATTTAAACTTTGAACACATCTGTGACATCACTGCGTGTCGACCAATCAGGCTCCTCTAAACAGCGACACGAGTTTATTCACAGTTTATTTTAAAGTGACGAGTTTCGATCCGATAATTATTCATTAAATTATTTAAACTAATGAACCGACTGACGTACAGCCTCTCGCTCTGTCACTTCCTGTCTCCATCAGGGCTGAGGTCAGAGGTCAACACGTGTCCTTTAATCCGACCAATCGTGCGCTCTCCTCCCACAGCTTCCTCGCCACCGCGTCGTCCCGCCCCTCCGGAGCCACTTCCTTCTCCTCGCAGTCACTGAGAAAACAACCAATCAGGTATCAGCTTTAATATCTGCCGTTTTTCATTCATTCTTTTTCAGTTCTGAACCACACACACACATTCCTGTTTTACTACCTGGTGGGGACCCTGACTGGGGTCCAGCCTTTCCTAAATTCATCATCACACACTCACACAAACAGTAACACACACTCTTTCTCACACACACACAGTAACACACAGTAACACACACACACTCACACACACAGTAACACACACACACAGTAACACACACACACACACACACACCCACACACACAGTAACACACACACACACACACTCTCACACACACACAGTAACACACAGTAACACACACACACTCACACACACAGTAACACACACACACAGTAACACACACACACACACAAAGTAACTCACATACAGTAACACACACACACACTCTCTCACACACACACACACACACACACAGTAACACACACACTCACACACAGTAACACACACACACACACACAGATAGTAACACACACACACAGTAACACACACTCTCACACGCACACAGTAACACACACATACACACACACATACACAGTAACACACACACACACACACAGTAACACACACACTCACACATACACACACACTCACACAGTAACACACACTCACACACACACAGTAACACACACACACACACACACACACACACACACACTGCAGTACCGTGTGTGACCTCTGGGGTTCACACACACAGTCAGGAAAGCCAACCTTGTGGGGACCGGGCCTATCAGGAGGCTGTTTGCTATTGATTCCAATGCTCGTTCCCATGGAAACCAGGAGTCGGTCCCCACCAGGTTAGAAAAACAAACAAACACACACACACACACACACAGTAACACACACCTGAAGTAGCGTCCTGACTGGCCGTCCAGCCCAGGTGTGAGGGCGCAGTGCAGCGTGGTCTGGCACCCTTGGGTGGGGGTCTTCATGAGCATGACGGAGGGGAGGCTGAGCAGCGCTCCGAGAAGCGGGAACCAGCCGGTCACATGACGACCCAACTCCGTCCGGATCACACCCGGGTGGAGACAGAAGGAGGACACGCCCGAGCCTGCGGGGGGTGAGTGTGTGTTACTGTGTGTGTGTGTTACTGTGTGTGTGTGTGTGTGTGTGTGTGTGTGCTACTGTGTGTGTGTGTGTTACTGTGTGTGTGTGTGTGTATTACTGTGTGTGTGTGTTACTTTGTGTGTGTGTGTGTGTGTGTTACTGTGTGTGTGAGTGTGTGTTACTTTGTGTGTGTGTGTGTGTGTGTTACTGTGTGTGTCTGTGTGTGTGTGTTACTGTGTGTGTGTGTGTGTTACCATGGAGACGGCGTGCCAGCTCCCTGGAGAACAGGACATTAGCCAGCTTGCTCTGTCTGTAGCTCTGCAGAGAAGAATACGGACGCTTGTCGAAGAAGAGGTCGTCAAAGTCGATCCGACCTGCAGAAAGGTCAGAGGTCAGAGGTTAGGGGTCAGGGGTCACAGAGGTTAGAGGTTAGAGGTTAGGGGTCAGAGGTTAGGGGTCAGATGTCAGGTGTCAGGGCTCACAGGGGTCAGAGGTTAGGGGTCAGAGGTCAGGGGTCAGAGGTTAGGTGTCAGGCGTCAGAGGTCAGGGGTCAGAGATTAGGGGTCAGGGGTCAGAGGTCAAGGGTCAGGGGTCGTACCTCCGCGGTGGGCGATGGACGACACCGTGACCACGCGGCTGGGGGCGGAGCTCTTCAGTTTGGGCACCAGCAGATTGGTCAACAGGAAGTGACCCAGATGATTGACAGCCAGCTGAGTCTCAAAACCATCTTCAGTCAACCACTTAGGACACATCATCACCCCTGAGAGAGAGACAGGTGGAGAGAGAGAGACAAGTGGAGAGAGAGAGACAGGTGGAGAGAGAGACAGGTGGAGAGAGAGGAGAGAGACAGGTGGAGAGAGAGAGACAAGTGGAGAGAGAGACAGGTGGAGAGAGAGAGACAGGTGGAGAGAGAGACAGATGGAGAGAGAGACAGGTAGAGAGAGAGAGAGACAGGTGGAGAGAGAGAGACAGTTGGAGAGAGAGAGACAGGTAGAGAGAGAGAGAGACAGGTGGAGAGAGAGAGACAGGTGGAGAGAGAGACAGGTAGAGAGAGAGGAGACAGGTGGAGAGAGAGACAGGTGGAGAGAGAGAGACAGGTGGAGAGAGAGGAGAGAGAGAGAGACAGGTGAGCAGGCAGACAGGTGGAGAGAGAGAGAGACAGGTGGAGAGAGAGAGACAGGTGGAGAGAGACAGGTGGAGAGAGAGAGAGAGACAGGTGGAGAGAGAGAGACAGGTGGAGAGAGAGACAGGTGAGCAGACAGACAGACAGGTGAACAGACAGACAGGTGAGCAGACAGATAGACAGGTGAGCACACAGACAGGTGAGCAGACAGACATACAGGTGAGCAGACAGACAGATGAGCAGACAGACAGACAGACAGACAGACAGGTGAACAGACAGACAGACAGGCGAGCAGACAGAGAGACAGGTGAACAGACAGACAGACAGGTGAGCAGACAGACAGACAGGTGAGCAGACAGACAGGTGAACAGACAGACAGACAGGTGAACAGACAGAGAGACAGGTGAGCAGGCAGACAGGTGGAGAGAGAGAGACAGGTGGAGAGAGAGAGACAGGTGAGCAGACAGACAGACAGGTGAGCAGACAGACAGACAGACAGACAGGTGAACAGACAGACAGACAGGCGAGCAGACAGACAGACAGGTGAGCAGACAGACAGATGAGCAGACAGACAGACAGGTGAGGAGACAGACAGACAGACGAGCAGACAGACAGACAGACAGACAGACAGGTGAACAGACAGACAGACAGGCAAGCAGACAGAGAGACAGGTGAACAGACAGACAGACAGGTGAGCAGACAGACAGGTGAGCAGACAGACAGACAGGTGAGCAGACAGACAGGTGAACAGACAGAGAGACAGGTGAGCAGGCAGACAGGTGGAGAGAGAGAGACAGGTGGAGAGAGAGAGACAGGTGAGCAGACAGACAGGTGAGCAGACAGACAGACAGGTGAGGAGACAGACAGGTGAGCAGACAGACAGGTGAGCAGATACAGACAAGTGAGGAGACAGACAAGTGAGCAGACAGACAGGTGAGCAGACAGACAGGTACCAGCGTTATTGATGAGGATGTCCAGTCTGTCTTCACTCTCAATGAATTCTTTAGCGAACGTCGAGACGGAGAGCAGCGACGCTAGGTCCAGATGTCGGATCACCACGTTCCCGTTTCCTGTCGATTTACGAATTTCCTCCGCCGCTAACTCCGCCCGGGCCAGGTCCCTGCACGCCATCACCACCCGGGCCCCTGCAACACCAAACCAAATGCACCCGTCACCACCCGGGCCCCTGCAACAACAAACCAAACGCACCCGCCACCACCCGGGCCCTTGCAACAACAAACCAAACGCACCCGTCACCACCCGGGCCCCTACAACAACAAACCAAACGCACCCGTCACCACCCGGGCCCCTGCAACAACAAACCAAACGCACCCGTCACCACCACCCGGGTGGTG
This sequence comes from Scomber colias, assembly GCA_021039105.1. Lineage (NCBI taxonomy): Eukaryota > Metazoa > Chordata > Actinopteri > Scombriformes > Scombridae > Scomber > Scomber colias. Next base: position 22,093 of record JAJDFG010000862.1, read on the forward strand.
ACGGGTGCGTTTGATTCGACTCACACTGTAACAGGAAGTATTAATCCTGTAATCAGCTCAGAGGTTTACAGAGCGTCACAGTGACCTCTGACCTCTGGTCATCATGCTCTAAGTGTGTGTGTGTGTGTGTCTATGTGTGTGTGTGTGTGTGTGTGTTTCTTCTCAAGGAAGTGGGGAAAGAAGGAAATGAGGAAGGAATGTAGGCAGGGAGGAAAATAGGGAGGAAGGAAAGAACAAAATGAGGAAGGAAAGAAGGAAGGAAGGAAGGGAGGAAGAGAGGAAGGAAGGAAGGAAGGGAGGAAAAGAGGGAGGGAGGAAGGAAAGAAGGAAGGAAATAAAGAAGGAAAGAAGGAAGGAAGGAAGGAAGGAAGGGAGGAAGGAAAGGAGGGAGGAAAGAAGGAAGGAAGGAAGGAGGAAAAGAGGAAGGAAGTAAGGAAGGAAGTGAGAAACAGTCACCTCTGCGTGCCAGGTCTTTGCTGGTCTCTCTGAGGAAGGAAGGAAGTAAGGAGAGAGGAAGGAAGTAAGGAAGGAAGTAAGGAGAGAGGAAAGAAGGAAGGAAGGAAAGGAAGTAAGGAGAGAAGGAAGGAAGTGAGTATAACTCTGCGTGCCAGGTCTTTGCTGGTCTCTCTGAGGAAGGAAGGAAATAACGAAGGTTGGAAGGAAGTAAGGAAGTAAGGAAGTAAGGAAGGAAGGAAGGAAGGAAGGAAAGGAAGTAAGGAGAGAAGGAAGGAAGTGAGTATACCTCTGCGTGCCAGGTCTTTGCTGGTCTCTCTGAGGAAGGAAGGAAGTAAAGAAGGTTGGAAGGAAGGAAGGAAGGAAGGAAAGGAAGTAAGGAGAGAAGGAAGGAAGTGAGTATACCTCTGCGTGCCAGGTCTTTGCTGGTCTCTCTGCCGATGCCGGTGGGAGGAAGAGAGGAAGGAAGGAAGGAAGGAAAGAGAGAAGGAAGGAAGTGAGGAAGGAAGGAAGGAAGGAAGGAAAGAAAGAAGGATTGAAGGAAGGAAGGAAGGAAAGAAGGAAATGAGGAAAGAAAGAAGGAAGGGAGGAAAGAGGAAAAGAGTTAGGAAGGAAGTGGGGAAAGAAGGAAATGAGGAAGGAACGAAGGAAGGGAGGACAAGAGGGAGGGAAGGAAGGAAGTAACGAAGGAAGGAAGGAAGGAGGAAAAGAGGAAGGAAGTAAGGAGAGAAGGAAGGAAGTGAGGAACAGTCAAAAGAGATGGGGTCAATTTGAATAAAATGGAAGGAAAGGAGGGAGGACAGAAGGAAGGAAGGAAGGAAGAAAGGAAGGAAAGGAGGGAGGAAACAAGGAAGGAAGGAAAAGAAGGAAGGAAAGGAAGTAAGGAAGGAAGGAAGTGAGTATACCTCTGCGTGCCAGGTCTTTGCTGGTCTCTCTGCCGATGCCGGTGTTCGCTCCGGTGATCACGACCGTCTTCCCGTCCAGACGCACCGAGCTGTGACACACTCCTCCTGCTATCCACCTCCTCAACACCGCCACACCTGCACACACACACACACACACACACACACACACACACACACACACACACACACACACAGAGAGAGAGAGAGACACACACACACACACACACACACACACACACACACACACAGAGAGAGAGAGAGAGAGAGAGAGACACACACACACACACACAGAGAGAGACACATACACACACACACACACACACACAGAGAGAGAGAGAGAGAGAGAGAGAGAGAGAGACACACACACACACACACACACACACACACACACACACACACACACACAGAGTTAAAGCTGATTATCAGGATTCAACATTCCTGTTTATAGACCCAACAATGAAATGTCCTCACAAGTGATGTAAACAGGACTGTATGTGTGTGTGTGTGTGTGTGTGTCAGTAGTTTTCCCCATCTCTTTTTGACTGTTCCTCATTTCCTTCCATCCTTCCTTGCTTCCTTCCTCCCTCCTTTCCTTCCTTCCTTCCTTCCTTCCTTCTCTCCTTACTTCCTTCCTCTTTTCCTACCTCCCTACCTCCTTACTCTTTTCCTTCCCTCCCTCGAGTCAAGGAAGGAAGGGAGGACGAAGGAAGGAAAGGAGGAAGGAAAGGAAGGAATGAAGCAGGAAGGGAGGAAAGAAGGAAAGAAGGACAGAGGAAAGAAGGAAGGAGGGGAGGAGGAAGGAAGGAAAGAAGGACTGAGGAAAGAAGGACAGAGGAAAGAAGGACAGAGGAAAGAAGGAAGGAGGGGAGGAGGAAGGAAGGAAAGAAGGACTGAGCAAAGAAGGACAGAGGAAAGAAGGACAGGGGATAGAAGGAAGGAGGGAAGGACGAAGGAAGGAAAGAAGGACAGAGGAAAGAAGGAAGGAGGGAAGAAAAAGGGAGGGAGGAAGGAAGGACAGAAGGAAGGAAGAAAAGATAATGGAGGGAGGAAAGAAGGAAAGGAGAAAAAAGAGAGGAAGGAAAGACAGAGAAAAGGAAGTGAGGAAAGAAGGAAGGAAAGGAGGAAGGAAGGAGAGAAGAACAGAGAGAAGGAAGGGAGGAAAGGAAAGAAGGAAGAGAGGGAGGAAGGAAAGGAAGGAATGAAGCAGGAAGGAAGGGAGGAAAGAAGGAAAGAAGGACAGAATAAAGAAGGAAGGAAGGAAGGAAGGAAGGAAGGAAGGAGGGAGGGAGGAAGGAAGGAAGGAAGGAAAGACAGAAGGGAGGAAGGAAAGGAAGGAAGGAATGAAAGAGAGGATGGAAAGAAAGAGAGAAGGAGGGAGGGAGGAAGGAAGGAAGGAAGGAAGGAAGGAAGGGAGGAAGGAAGAAGGGAGGGAGGAAGGAAGGAAGGAAGGAAGGAAGGAAGGGGGGAAAGAAGGAACAGTCAAAACCAGTTACTAACGGTGTTACTTTTTTCAGTAACCCAACTTTGCTCTCAGCCACAAAAGAAGGGAGGGGCGGGACAACAGTGATGATGATTGGTTAACACACACAAACTAGCAGAAGCTGCAGCATGGCGAGTTGGGAGGAAAGAAGGACAGGGGAAAGAAGAAAGGAGGGAAGGAGGAAGGAAGGAAAGAAGGACAGAGGAAAGAAGGAAGGAGGGGAGGAGGAAGGAAGGAAAGAAGGACATAGGAAAGAAGGAAGGAGGGAAGAAAAAGGGAGGGAGGAAGGAAGGACAGAAGGAAGGAAGAAAAGATGATGGAGGGAGGAAAGAAGGGAAGGGAGAAAAGAGAGAGGAAGGAAAGACAGAGAAAAGGAAGTGAGGAAAGAAGGAAGGAAAGGAGGAACAGGTTAACACACACAAACTAGCAGAAGCTGCAGCATGGCGAGTTGGGAGGAAAGAAGGACAGGGGAAAGAAGAAAGGAGGGAAGGAGGAAGGAAGGAAAGAAGGACAGAGGAAAGAAGGAAGGAGGGGAGGAGGAAGGAAGGAAAGAAGGACAGAGGAAAGAAGGAAGGAGGGAAGAAGGAAGGACATGAGGGAGGAAGGAATGAAGGAAGGAAAGGAAGGAAGGAGGGAGGGAGGAAAAGAGGAAGGGAGAAAGGAAGGAAAGAAGGACAGAGGAAAGAAGGAAAGGAGGAAGGAAAGGAAGGAAGGAAGGAAAGAAGGACAGAGGAAAGAAGGAAGGGAGGAAGGAAAGGAAGGAAGGAAAGAGAGGATGGTACGAAAGAGAGAAGGAGGGAGGGAAGAAAAGAGGAAGGGAGAAAGGAAGGAAAGAAGGACAGAGGAAAGAAGGAAAGGAGGAAGGAAAGGAAGGAAGGAAGGAAAGAGAGGATGGAAAGAAAGAGAGAAGGAGGGAGGAAGGAAGGAAGGAAGGAAGGAAGGAAAGAAGGAAAGGATGAAGGAAAGGAAGGAAGGAAGGAAAGAAGGAAGGAAGGAAAGAGAGGATGGAAAGAAAGAGAGAAGGAGGGAGGAAGGAAGGAAGGAAGGAAGGATGGAAGGAAGGAAGGAAGGAAGGATGGAAGGATGGAAGGAAGGAAGGAAGGAAGAAAGGAAGGAAGGAGGGAGGGAGGAGGGAAGGAAGGAAGGAAGGAAGGAAGGGAGGAAGGAAAGGAAGGAAGGGAGGAAGGAAAGGAAGGAAGGGAGGAAGGAAAGGAAGGAAGGAAGGAAGGAAAGAGAGGATGGAAAGAAAGAGAGAAGGAGGAAGGAAGGAAGGAAAGAGAGGATGGAAAGAAAGAGAGAAGGAGGGAGGGAGGAAGGAATGGAGGGAGGAAGGAAGGAAGGAAGGATGGAAAGAAGGAACAGACAAAACCAGTTACTAACAGCGTTACTTTTTTCAGTAATGGGTAATGTAACTGAAGCTAATCTACTCAGTGAACCTGTTCTCATCCAACTTTGCTCTCAGCCACAAAAGAAGGGAGGGGCGGGCAAGAAGGAAGGAAAGAAAGGAAGGAGGGAGGGGGGAAAAGAGGAAGGGAGAAAGGAAGGAAAGAAGGACAGAGGAAAGAAGGAAAGGAGAAAGGAAAGGAAGGAAGGAAGGAAAGAAGGACAGAGGAAAGAAGGAAGGGAGGAAGGAAAGGAAGGAAGGAAAGAGAGGATGGAAAGAAAGAGAGAAGGAGGGAGGAAGGAAGGAAGGAAGGAAGGAAGGAAGGAAGGAAGGAAGGAAAGAAGGAAAGAAGAACAGAGGAAAGAAGGAAAGGAGGAAGGAAAGGAAGGAAGGAAGGAAAGAAGGAAGGAAGGAAAGAGAGGATGGAAAGAAAGAGAGAAGGAGGGAGGAAGGAAGGAAGGAAGGAAGGAAGGAAGGATGGAAAGAAGGAACAGACAAAACCAGTTACTAACAGCGTTACTTTTTTCAGTAATGGGTAATGTAACTGAAGCTAATCTACTCAGTGAACCTGTTCTCATCCAACTTTGCTCTCAGCCACAAAAGAAGGGAGGGGCGGGCAAGAAGGAAGGAAAGAAAGGAAGGAGGGAGGGGGGAAAAGAGGAAGGGAGAAAGGAAGGAAAGAAGGACAGAGGAAAGAAAGAAGGGAGGAAGGAAAGGAAGGAAGGAAAGAGAGGATGGTACGAAAGAGAGAAGGAGGGAGGGAAGAAAAGAGGAAGGGAGAAAGGAAGGAAAGAAGGACAGAGGAAAGAAGGAAGGAAAGGAAGGAAGGAAGGAAAGAGAGGATGGAAAGAAAGAGAGAAGGAGGGAGGAAGGGAGGAAGGAAGGAAGGAAGGAAGGAAGGAAAGAAGGACAGAGGAAAGAAGGAAAAGAGGAAGGAAAGGAAGGAAGGAAGGAAAGAAGGAAGGAAGGAAAGAGAGGATGGAAAGAAAGAGAGAAGGAGGGAGGAAGGAAGGAAGGAAGGAAGGAAGGAAGGAAGGATGGAAGGAAGGAAGGAAGAAAGGAAGAGAGAGAGGAGAAAGGGAGAAAGGAAGGAAGGAAAGAAGGAAGGGAGGAAGGAAGGAAGGAAGGAAGGAAGGAAGGAAGGAAAGACAGGATGGAAAGAAAGAGAGAAGGAGGGAGGGAAGAAAAGAGGAAGGGAGAAAGGAAGGAAAGAAGGACAGAGGAAAGAAGGAAAGGAGGAAGGAAAGGAAGGAAGGAAGGAAAGAAGGAAGGATGGAAAGAGAGGATGGAAAGAAAGAGAGAAGGAGGGAGGAAGGAAGGAAGGATGGAAGGAAGGAAGGAAGGAGAGGATGGAAAAAAAGAGAGAAGGAGGGAGGGAGGGAGATAGGAAGGGAGGAAGGAAGGAAGGAAGGAAGGAAGGATGGAAAGAAGGAAGGAAGGAAAGAGAGGATGGAAAGAAAGAGAGAAGGAGGGAGGAAGGAAGGAAGGAAGGAAGGAAGGAAGGAAGGAAGGATGGAAAGAAGGAACAGTCAAAACCAGTTACTAACAGCGTTACTTTTTTCAGTAATGGGTAATGTAACTGAAGCTAATCTACTCAGTGAACCTGTTCTCATCCAACTTTGCTCTCAGCCACAAAAGAAGGGAGGGGCGGGCAAGAAGGAAGGAAAGAAAGGAAGGAGGGAGGGGGGAAAAGAGGAAGGGAGAAAGGAAGGAAAGAAGGACAGAGGAAAGAAGGAAAGGAGGAAGGAAGGAAGGAAAGAAGGACAGAGGAAAGAAGGAAAGGAGGAAGGAAGGAAGGAAGGAAAGAGAGGATGGAAAGAAAGAGAGAAGGAGGGAGGAAGGAAGGAAGGAAGGAAGGAAGGAAGGAAGGAAGGAAGGAAAGAAGGACAGAGGAAAGAAGGAAAGGAGGAAGGAAAGGAAGGAAGGAAGGAAAGAAGGAAGGAAGGAAAGAGAGGATGGAAAGAAAGAGAGAAGGAGGGAGGAAGGAAGGAAGGAAGGAAGGATGGAAGGATGGAAGGAAGGAATAAAGGAAGAGAGAAGGAGAAAGGGAGGAAGGAAGGAAGGAAGGAAAGAAGGAAGGGAGGGAGGAAGGGAGGGAGGAAGGAAGGAAGTAAGGAAAGACAGGATGGAAAGAAAGAGAGAAGGAGGGAGGGAAGAAAAGAGGAAGGGAGAAAGGAAGGAAAGAAGGACAGAGGAAAGAAGGAAAGGAGGAAGGAAAGGAAGGAAGGAAGGAAGGAAAGAAGGAAGGAAGGAAAGAGAGGATGGAAAGAAAGAGAGAAGGAGGGAGGAAGGAAGGAAGGAAAGAAGGAAGGAAGGAAGGAGGGAGGAGGGAAGGAAGGAAGGAAGGAAAGAAGGAAGGGAGGAAGGAAAGGAAGGAAGGAAGGAAGAGGAGGAGGAGGGAAAGAAAGAGAGAAGGAGGAAGGAAGGAAGGAAGGAAAGAAAGAGAGGATGGAGAGAAAGAGAGAAGGAGGGAGGGAGGAAGGAAGGTAGGAAGGAAGGAAGGAAGGAAGGAAGGAAGGAAGGAAGGAAAGAAGGAACAGTCAAAACCAGTTACTAACGGCGTTACTTTTTTCAGTAATGGGTAATGTAACTGAAGCTAATCTACTCAGTGAACCTGTTCTCATCCAACTTTGCTCTCAGCCACAAAAGAAGGGAGGGGCGGGACAACAGTGATGATGTTTGGTTAACACACACAAACTAGCAGAAGCTGCAGCATGGCGAGTTGGGAGGAAAAGGTTGTGTTTTTTAAACAGGAAGTACAGACATTACTTTAATCTCCTTGAAGTAAATGGCAGGAACATACATGTGAAATGTACATTATGTATCAGAGTGTCCGTTACAAGCAACTCTAACCAAAACTTGTGGCCAAAAACACAGACATATTTATACTTTTAAAAAAAAATTATTATTATTTTTTAAAGTAACGCAATAGTTACTTTCCCTGGTAACTAGTTACTTTTATAATGGAGTAATTCAGTTACTAACTCAGTTACTTTTTTGGGAGAAGTAACTGTAACTATAGTTACTTTCCCTGGTAACTAGTTACTTTTATAATGGAGTAATTCAGTTACTAACTCAGTTACTTTTTGGGAGAAGTAACTGTAACTATAACTAATTACTTTTTAAAAGTAACGTGCCCAACACTGGTCAAAACAGACGGGGTCAGACGGGGTCAGTTTGACCCGGGAGGACGACAGGAAGGAACCAGAAGTAAAATCTTACAGATCAGAGTGACTCCCAGTAGAGCTCCAGCCTTCAGCAGCAGCCCCCCCCGGCCCTCCAGCACCTCCTGCACCTCGGGGTCCGAGGCACCGGCACCAGCACCGGCACCAGCACCGGCACCGGGCCACGGCAGCACCAGGAAGCCTCCTCCCGCAGCCTCAGCCTTCATCACAGCAGCTCAGAAACAGACTGCAGAGAGCCGGGTTGAGCAGTAGAGAGAAGGGGAGGGGGAGGGAGGGGGTTGAGGGGGGGGGGCAGATTAACTGAGATTAGGGGCAGATTATCCCCCACACTGCTGCTCTGAGGTCAGTTTATAACCAACAACCTGCAACTGTCAACTCTCCAGGGAACAAACAACCTGCCTCAGATCACATGTATAGATAGATGAGGAAAGGAAGGAAGGAAGGAAGGAAGGAAGAAAGGAAGGAAGGATAGACAGATGGAAGGAAGGAAGGAAGAAAGGAAAGAAGGAAGGAAGGAAGGGTTTGAGATAAGACACACACACAGTAACACATATACACACACAGTAACACACACACACACACACTGTAACACTTATACACACACAGTAACACACACACACACACAGTAACACACACACACACACACACACAGTAACACACACACACACACACACACACACACAGTAACACACACATACACAGTATCACACACATATACAGACACACATACACACAGTAACACACACATACACACACACAGTAACACACACACACATATACAGACACACACACACACACACATATACACACAGTAACACACACACACAGTAACACACACACAGTAACACACACACACAGTAACACATATACACACACACAGTAACACACACACACACACAGTAACACATATACACACAGTAACACACACACAGTAACACACACACATATACGGGTGGTTGACAAATAACACAATTCTCACAGTCCGTGTGTCACATACTGATAAAAAATTATATTAAAGGTGTTGTGGGTATATTAACATTTATACTTAGAGTTTTGATCCAAACATCAAAAATGTCATATGGTGTGACTGTCCAGCATATCTGTGCCCTCAGAAATAACAGCATATTTCCAAATAAATTATAAATATGTGATAGTTCTACAGTGCATATAAAATAATAATGCGTTATCAATAGCCACATAAAGTGTTGATGTCTATGCATAATGTCAAAACAAGTTCTGAACAAATACATTTTGTCCGCAAAATGGTCGTCATATGGTGTGACACTATAATGTATATTTTCAACGGGCAATAATTTGGACAATAATATTATCTATATGATAAATAATCCACTTTTCACACACATATACACACACACACACACACACACACAGTAACACATATACACACACACAGTAACACACACAGTAACACATTTACACACAGTAACACATATACACATACACACACATATACAGACACACACACACACACACACAGTAACACACACACACACACACAGTAACACATATACACACACACAGTAACACACACACACACACACACACACACAGTAACACACAGTAACACACACACATACACAGTAACACACACACACACAGTAACACATATACACACACACAGTAACACACACACACACACAGTAACACATATACACACAGTAACACACACACATATACACACATATGATAAATACTCCACTTTTCAATTTTATATTTCATGCAACCATACTGTACAATATGGCAAACTGTACAATAGTACAAGTTCCCTGTACTTGTACGCAAGTTCACATAGGACAGACACAGCTATAGCAGAGGTTGAAAGTCTAGGCCACAACCAGCATAGTAATATTATGACTACTATTACTACCAGGGTGAATCTGAAATGAAATGTTTAAACATCTTAGTCATTCTATGTTTTCCTTTAACAGGTATGAAGAGAAGAAACAAAAAGGAAAAATTAAGCCCTTCTGTTAGCTACAATGTTCATACACACACAGTAACACACACACAATAACACACAATAACACACACACACACAGAATTTTTAATTATCAAAACTAAATTTATTAACTAAACTTTTATATTTTTGTTGTAATAAAAACTTAACTTTCATTATTTTAAAACCTTAAAAACAAAAAAACCCCACATTTAAATAAATCTTCAGTTTCCGGTGACGTCACACGTGAAGCCCCGCCCCTAAACAACAACCAAAAAAACCCCACAAAATGGCGTCCATCAGATGGGGCGCGCGTGCTGCTGACTCGTTGTTGCAATGTGTGCGCGTGGCTGCGGTTTACTTGAGCCTGTCCGCGCGACTCGGACCGTGTTTACCGGTAATAACGACCCCGCCACCAAAACACGCGCCGCTCCGTCCCTTCCAGAAACATTCCTACCGACCAATCAGAGGCTTCTGGACAGGAAATGACGTACAGTGGTGTGGACCAGTCGGCGGCGCGGACACCAAAAAGTAACAGGAAGTCCCGCCTCCGCGTGTTGGACTGGAGCGCGCCCGGAGACAAACAGAGCACACCGTCCCCGCGCGGCTCCGCAGAGTCCCGCAGAGACCCGCACCGACCCGCACCGGAGTGCACAGACCCGCACCGGAGCGCACCGCACCAGGTAAGACCCGCAGAGTCCCGCAGCGACGTTTAGGAAGCGCTCGGTTTGGTACAAGCTGCTGCCGGCGGGGCGGTGCAAGCATGCTGCAAACAAACGCTACAGAGAGAGAGGTGGGGAGGGGGGGGGGGGGGGGGTAGGTAGGAAGGGGGTAGGGGGGGGCAGAGAGAGGGGAGGGGGGGCGGAGGGGGGGGGGTGAGTTTCAGGGTCTTTGTTGTGTTTCATGGATCAGCTGACCAAACACACCTCTGATTGGTTGATCACATCAGAACCGCGGAGCTACGTCACAGTATGGAAGCGTGTGTGTGTGTGTGTGTGTGTGTGTGTGTGTGTGTGTGTGGTGTGTGTGTGTGTGTGTGTGTGT
>JAJDFG010000862.1:37500-69436 GCA_021039105.1 Scomber colias
ACAGCTGCAGTGGTCTGAATGTTCACCTGTGTGTGTGTGTGTGTGTGTGTGTGTGTGTGTGTGTGTGTGTGTGTGTGTGTGTGTGTGTGTGTGTGTGTGTGTATCTGTGTGTGTGTGTGTGTGTGTGTGTGTGTGTGTGTGCAGCTGATGCAGCACATGCTTCAGCACTCGGAGCTGATCAGTGGAGCAGAAGGTGACGACAGGAAGTGCTGCAGATCGTGTTACCGTCAGTTCTCGACTCCGGCTCAGCTTCAGAGTCACCAGGAGCAGGTTCACGGCCCCGCCCTCTCCTCCTGTAAGAAACACACCTGCTCACACACCTGAACACACACCTGCTCACACACCCTGAACACACACCTGCTCACACACCTGAACACACACCTGCTCACACACCTGCTCACACACCTGAACACACACCTGCTCACACACCTGAACACACACCTGCTCACACACCTGAACACACACCTGAACACACACCTGCTCACACACCTGCTCACACACCTGAACACACACCTGCTCACACACCTGAACACACACCTGCTCACACACCTGCTCACACACCTGCTCACACACGGGTCTTACCTGTGTTGACTCAGACCTGACCTGAGTTAGCAGTTTTCTCACCTGTCCCACCTGTCACCTGTCTGTCTCTCAGGTATGTGTCGAATATGTGAGTGGCATTTGAGAACGAGCCGGCCTTCTTGAACCCACATGAAGTCCAACCACAAACCAGGAGAGATGCCCTACGTCTGCCAGGTGAGTCTGAACTCGCCGCTGTCACCGGAGCTGATAGATACCGCTATAATCAATGAGAGTGTTTCCACCCGGGAACGTCCCGTAATTACGGTAGACTAGCTACTACAGTAATTACGGTAGACTAGCTACTACAGTAATTGCAATAGACTAGCTACTACAGTAATTACAGTGGACTAGCTACTACGGTAATTACTGTAGAATAGCTACTACAGTAATTACTGTAGACTAGCTACTACAGTAATTACGGTAGGCTAGCTACTACAGTAATTACTGTAAACTAGCTACTACAGTAATTACGTTAGACTAGCTACTACAGTAATTACTGCAGACTACCTACTACAGTAATTACGTTAGACTAGCTGCTACAGTAATTACGGTAGACTAGCTACTACAGTAATTACGGTAGGCTAGCTACTACAGTAATTACGGTAGACTAGCTGCTACAGTAATTACAGTAGACTAGCTACTACAGTAATTACAGTAGACTAGCTACTACAGTAATTACTGTAGACTAGCTGCTAATGCAGTAATTACGGTAGACTAGCTACTACAGTAATTACGGTAGACTAGCTACTACAGTAATTACAGTTGACTAGCTACTGCAGTAATTACTGTAAACTAGCTACTGCAGTAATTACAGTAGACTAGCTACTACAGTAATTACGGTAGACTAGCTACTACAGTAATTACAGTAGACTAGCTGCTACTACAGTAATTACAGTAGACTAGCTACTACAGTAATTACAGTAGACTAGCTGCTACTACAGTAATTACAGTAGACTAGCTGCTACTACAGTAATTACAGTAGACTAGCTACTACAGTAATTACAGTAGACTAGCTGCTACTACAGTAATTACAGTAGACTACCTACTGCAGTAATTACTGTAAACTAGCTACTACAGTAATTACGGTAGACTAGCTACTACAGTAATTACGGTAGACTAGCTACTACAGTAATTACGGTGTGCTGACTCAGTTGTGCTGACTCAGGTGTGTTGATTTGCAGGTGTGCTCGTATCGCTCGTCCTTCTACTCGGACGTCTTGCAGCATTTCGCCAGCTTCCACAGAGACTCTCGCTTCCTGCTCTGTGTTTTCTGCCTGAAGGTGACGAAGCATCCAACCAGCTACCAGGAGCACCTGCTGCGGCACCAGGTAACCTCACACACCTGGTGACCTCACACACACACCTGGTGACCTCACACACCTGGTGACTTCACACACACACCTGGTGACTCCACACACCTGGTGACCTCACACACCTGGTGACCTCATACACCTGTTGACTTCACACACCTGTTGACCTCACACACACACCTGTTGACTTCACACACCTGTTGACTTCACACACCTGTTGACCTCACACACACACCTGTTGACTTCACACACCTGTTGACTTCACACACCTGTTGACTTCACACACCTGGTGACCTCACACACCTGTTGACTTCACACACCTGGTGACCTCACACACCTGTTGACTTCACACACCTGGTGACCTCACACACCTGTTGACTTCACACACCTGTTGACTTCACACACCTGGTGACCTCACACACCTGGTGACCTCACACACCTAGTAACCACACACACCTGGTGACTTCACACACCTAGTAACCACACACACCTGTTGACCTCACACACACACACACCTGTTGACCACACACACACACCTGTTGACCACACACACACACCTGTTGACCACACACACACACCTGTTGACCACACACACACCTGTTGACCTCACACACCTGTTGACCACACACACACCTGGTGACCACACACACCTGGTGACCACACACACCTGTTGAACACACACACCTGTTGACCACACACACACACACACACCTGTTGACCACACACACACACACACACTCACCTGTTGACCTCACACACACACACACCTGTTGACCACACACACACACCTGTTGACCACACACACACACCTGTTGACCACACACACACCTGTTGACCACACACACACCTGTTGACCACACACACCTGGTGACCACACACACCTGGTGACCACACACACACACACACACCTGTTGACCACACACACACACACACACACACACACACCTGTTGACCACACACACACACACACACACACCTGTTGACCACACACACACACACCTGTTGACCTCACACACACACACACACACCTGTTGACCTCACACACACACACACACACACACACACACACACACCTGTTGACCACCTGTCCTCTCTCAGATTAACCAGGCCTTCCACTGTAACCGGTGCCGTCTGCAGTTCGTCTTCCTTAAAGATAAAATGCAGCACAAACTGGAGAACCATCGCAGCATCCGCAGACCGGCCAAGCTGGAGGGTCTGCCGCCGGGGTCAAAGGTCAGGTCTCCATGACGACCGCTTCCTTCTGTCCTTTCTTCCCTTCCATTTGCCTGTATTTCTTTCCTTCCTTTATTCCTTCCTCCCATCTGTCCTTCCTTTCTTCCTTCTGTTCTTCCTTCCTTTCTTCTGTTCTTCCTTCCTTCCATCTGTCCTTCCTTCCTTTCTTCCTTCTGTTATTCCTTAGGTCCTTCCTACCTTTCTTCCTTCTGTTCTTCCTTCCATCTGTCCTTCCTTCCTTTCTTCTGTTCTTCCTTCCATCTGTCCTTCCTTCCTTTCTTCCTTCTGTTATTCCTTAGGTCCTTCCTTCCCTCCCTTTGTTCCATCTACCTGCCTTGCATCTGTCCTTCCTACCTTTCTTCCCTCCTTCCTTTTGCCCGTCTTTCCTTCCTTCCCTTCTTATTTCCTTCCTTTCTTCCATCTGTCCTTCCTACCTTTCTTCCTTCCTTCCTTCCTTCCTTCCTTCCTTTCTTCCCTCCTTCTTTTCCTTCTCTCCATCTTTTTAATGATCCGGCCCACATCAGATCAAATTGGGCTGTATGTGGCCCTTTAATGACTTCTGTAAATATCCCAAAATATCTTCCTTCCTTCCTTCCTTCCTTCCTTCCTTCCTTCCTTCCTTCCTTCCTTACTTCCTCCCTGCCTTCTTTCTTCCCTTCCTCTTTTCCTTTCTCCGTCCTTCCTTCCTTCCTTCCTTCCTTCCTTCCTTCCTTCCTTCCTTTCCAATGATCCATGTGTTGTGTGTTTCCAGGTGACCATCAGGACCTATGGGAAGGTCCGGTCTGTGATTACATCATCGGGGTCCCAGCTCCTCCATAGCCCCTCCCCTCTCATCCAGCCAATCAACATCAAGACGGAGCCGAGGTCTCCGCCCCACAGGAACCCCCCCCGATCCCCCACCAAGAGGGGCGCCACCCGCCGCTCCCACGGCAACAGGTCAGCTGTTCATAACCCTAACCCAGGGGTGTCAAACATGCGGCCCGTGGGCCAGAACCGGCCCGCCGAGAGGTCCAATCCGGCCCAGTTTCCTTCTTCCTCTTTTCCTTCCTTCCTTCCTTACTTCTTTCCTTCCTTCTTTCTTTCCTTCCTTACTTCTTTCCTTCCATCTGTCTTCCCTTCCTTCCTTCTTTCCTTCCTGCCTTCTTTTCCTTCCTTCCTTCCTTCCTTCCTTCCTTCTGATTTCCCTTCCTTCCTTCCTTCCTTCCTTCTTTCCTTCCTTCCTTCCTTCCTTCCTTCCTTCTTTCCCTTCCTTCTTGTCTTCTCTTCTCTTCCTTCCATCTGTCCTTCCTTCCTTCCTTCCTTCCTTCTTTTCCTTCCTTCCTTCCTTCCTTCCTTCTTTCCCTTCCTTCTTGTCTTCTCAAATTGTTCTGTATGTGGCCCTTGAATGAAGATGAGTTTGACACCCCTAACCCTAACCTGTACGGTGGCCCGTTAGGGACATCTGACACTGTGCCGCAGACACTCTGACCGTCCGTCTCTGTTTCCTGTTTCCTGTTTCCTGTGCAGGAGTTCGTCCCTCGATGGCGAGCGGCTCGTTTGTCTCGAGTGTGGAACCGAAGCCTCCGACTTCTCCGCCCATTACCCGACGCACGTCCACTGCCTGCTGTGTCCTTACAGCAGCTGCTGCTCCAGAGCCTACGCTGCTCACATGATCCAGTACGAACAATACTACACTAATACTACACTAATATTGCAGTAATACTACACTAATACTGCAGTAATACTACACTAATACTACACTAATACTGCAGTAATACTACACTAATACTTCACTAATACTGCAGTAATACTTCACTAATACTACAGTAATACTACACTAGAGAGGAAGGAGAGGAGAGAGAGAGGAAGGAGAGGAGAGAGAGAGGAAGGAGAGAGAGAGGAAGGAGAGGAGAGAGGAAGGAGAGGAGAGAGAGGAAGGAGAGGAGAGAGAGAGAGGGAGAGAGGAAGGAGAGAGAGGGAGAGAGGAAGGCGAGGAGAGAGGAAGGAAAGGAGAGGAGAGAGAGGAGAGGAAGGAGAGGAGAGAGAGAAAGGAAGGAAGGAAGGAGAGAGAGAAAGGAAGGAAGGAGAGAGAGAAAGGAAGGAAGGAGAGAGAGAAAGGAAGGAAGGAGAGAGAGAGAGGAAGGAGAGAAGAGAGAGGAAGGAGAGGAGAGAGAGGAAGGTTAGAAGAGAGGAAGGAGAGGAGAGAGGAAGGAGAGGGGAAGGAGAGAGAGAGAGGAAGGAAGGAAGGAAGGAGGGAGAGAGAGGAAGGAGAGAGTGAGAGGAAGGAGAAGAGAGAGAGGAGAGAGAGGAAGGAGAGGAGAGAGAGAGAGAGAAAGGAAGGAAGGAAGGAGAGGAGAGGAAGAGGAAGGAGAGAGGAGAGAGAGAGAGAGGAAAGAAAGGAGAGAGAGAGAGGAAGGAAGTAGAGGAGAGATAGAGAGGAAGGTTATGAGAGAGAGGAAGGTTAGGAGAGAGAGAGAGAGAGAGAGAGAGAGAGAGAGATATTTATTTGTGGGTAAAGTGATCCCATTTAAAGAATTGATGTTTCTGGGATTGATTATTCTGTGATTGATTATTCTGTGATTGATTATTACAGCCACCACGTGCCGCAGTCCAGAGGCCCAGCTCTCCCTCTGCACAGACAGCATCCTCCATGGTGAGACTTTACATTTCAATCTGTAGCAATCTGCTGCTCAGTCTGTCTGTTTCCACTCTGATGAAGCTCAGTTTATATATATATATGTGTATGTGTGTGTGTGTATATATATACCGTAAATTCCGGACTACAGAGCGCACCTGATTAAAAGCTGCATGCTCTAATTTTAGAAAGAAAACAGGTTTCCCACGTTGTAATATGAGATATTAGCTAGGGTTGGTCCGGCGATGCCTGACAGCCATCGCCGATGGGGTGTCCAATCATACTGTGCCCAAACACGTTTGCCCCCTAAAGTCCGGATGATTTGGCTAGTGTGAGTGCTAGTGTACTGTGCTTGAGGGAGAAAAAGTTTTTTAGAGAAGATTTTTTAAAAGGCAACACTAGCTGAGCCCTGGGTTACGGTTCGGGTCATTTCAAGCAACCCTAAATGGAACGTGGAGACATTATGCATATATGGTTCCCAATCCGACCATTTTTTGTGTGTATTTTATAATTATTAAGGCAAAATAACTCAATTTATGTCCATGGATATTATAATGAATAGACTATAGTCTTAATAGTCTGTGACTGTGACCCTCATAAAAGTAATATTTTACTAATCTTCATTATATAAACTAACGACATTCGTTAAAGTAAGTCATTTGGCGACTTCTAAGTCATTAAACTAAGTCTGGAGTAATCTACCTGGTTCTGTCAGGGTTAGGGTTAGCTTACCTACTGAGCAAACTCTCCCGTTCTCTCCTATGAACGAGTCGGACAACAACAACGTGTATCAAACATGAAGCAAAGTGAAAAAATAATAAAGTACGTAACAACAAAATGTTTTTGGCCCCATGGAAAAAAAAATAAACATGCATTAGCCGCACCGTAGTAGAAGCCGCAGTGTTCAAAGGTGAACTCCATGCCCAAAGGGTTAAGGCAGTGCTGGATAATAATGGAGGTCACACTTAGACATGGGCCGGTTACCGTGGTTACCAAGGTTTACCATGGTATGAAAAAGTCACGGTTTCAAAACCACTAAAATGTCCCGTCACACCGTTCCTGCGGTATGAGCGGTCGCGTGCAGCTGCAGCGTAAAGTCCAACCCCTCCCGTACTCCTCCGCTGGCTGTTACAAGCAGGTAGCTCTGCAGGCTGTATGATGGCTCAATCTTTTTTTTTTTTTTTGCTTTTAAATAGGCTACAGACATTTCATAATACCGTGAAACCGTGATATTTGTACCTAAGGTTATCATACCATCAGAAAGGAAGGAAAGAAAGGAGTCAAGGAAGGAAGGAAGGAAGGAGGGAAGGAAGAATCTCATACCGGCCCATGCCTAGTCAAACTAAATACTGACAGTTTGGGCACAATGTGGACATGTTCACTGTGAGCTGTACTCACTAGTGGACAGGAGGAAGGAAGGACGGGAGGAAAGGAAGGAAGGAAGGAAGGAAGGAAGGAAGGAAGGAAAGCTGTTTAGACATTAATAGATGTGTGTTGAGTTATTATCAGAGGACAGTAAATATATATAAGCTATACAAGATGTACACTACTTTAACTAATAGGTAGGAAGAAAGGAAAGGAGGGAGGTAGGAAGGGAAAGAGAAAGGAAGGGATGGAGGTAGGAAGGAAGAAAGGAAGGAAGGAAGGAAAGAAGGGAGGGAGGAAGAAGGGAAGGAAGGGAAGGAGGGAAGGGAGGGAGGAAGGAAGGGAGGGAGGAAGGAAAGAAGGGAGGGAGGGAGGTAGGAAGGAAAGGAGGGAAGGAAGGGAGGGAGGGAGGAAGAAAGGAAGGGAGGGAGGTAGGAAGGAAGGAAGGGAGGGAGGTAGAAAGGAAGGAAGGAGAGAAGGAAGGAAGGGAGGTAGGAAGGAAGGAAGGAGAGAAGGAAGGAAGGAAAGGAGGGAGGGAGGGAGGAAGGAAGGAAGGAAAGGAGGAAGGAAGGACAGATGGAAGGAAAGGAGGGAGGGAGGGAGGAAGAAAGAAAGGAAGGAATGGTGTACACTCACTACTTTAACTATCAAAGGTTCATTTCTTTAATAAAATAGTAGCAAAAAAAAAAGGAAAGGAAAGAAAGGAGGGAGGAAGGAAGGACGGGAGGAAAGGAAGGAAGGAATAAATAAATAAAATAAAATAGGAGCAAAAAAAAAAGATTTGTAAAAAGCTTCCAGTTATTCTCTGTGTGACCTGCAGGTGTCACTCTTCATCAACACAACATTTTTTATTCTGTCACATCACAGCAGCTGTGTGTGTGTGTGTGTGTGTGTGTGTGTGTGTGTGTGTGTGTGTGTGTGTGTGTGTGTGTGTGTGTGTGTGTGTGTGTGTGTGTGTGTGTGGAAGTGATGAAGGAAACATGGATTTAAAAGTTGATGTGAAGCTTCAGCGTCTGAAGGAAGGAAGGGAGGCAGGGAGGGAGGGAGGAAGGAAGGAAGAAGGAAAGAAAGAGAGAGAACAAGAAGTATGAGGAGGAAAGAAAGGGAGGGAGGGAGGAGGAAAGAAAGAAAGGAGAGAGGAAGGAAGGAGGAAAGAAAGAAAGGAGGGAGGAAGGAAGGAAGGAAAGGAGGGAGGGAGGAAGAAGGAAGGAAAGAAAGGAGGAAGGAAGGAAGGAAGGAAAAAAACTTAAAAAGTGTGTTTTGTGTTTCAGTCGCTTCCTGCTGCAGTGCTCCGAGTGTGACTTCAGGCCTCAGTCTGCAGACCTGATGGCCGATCACCTGCTGAAGCATCCGGACCACAGCGCCACCTGTCAGACCAGAGGTAAGAAAACACACACACACACACACACACTCTCACACACACACACACACACACACAGGCATCATTATCATCACCGTGGTAACAGTGTGTCCTGTCTCAGTGCTCATCTCTAACAGCTTTAACAGAGCTGGCTGTAAATGTAAAGTCTTACCTTTAGTATCTAGGGCTGTCAAACCATTAATTTTTTTAATCGAGATTAATCTCAGAGTTTCCATAGTTAATTGCGATTAATGGCGTTTTGAATTGCATGTTTAAAATCCTGTTATTTTCCATTTGAAGGCAGTTTTAAGCCCATAATGTAAAGCATTTCTTACCAGAGTGTCTTAACTGGGAATCAATCACGGCTCTGCTGCGACTCCCACACTCCAAAATGGTCCTTTGGTGGAGCTGAGGCTCGCTTGGCTGCACCTGGGTGTTTAGCGTGGAGGTGCTAACTCAAACTCGACGTACTCCGGTGGTAGTTAAACTCCGTTTGACACAGGTTGCATTTTACTTTTGACTTGTCAACTGAAGCGTCTGGAAGTGTTTTAACCCTCCTGTTGTCCTGGAAGGAAGGAAGAAGGAAGGGAGCAAAGGAAAGGAAAGAAGGAAGGAAAGGGGGGAGGAAGGAGAAAGGAGGGAGGGAGGGAGGGAGGGAGGGAGGGAGGGAGGGAGGAAGGAAGGAGGGAGGGAGGGAGGAAGGTGGGAAAGGGATGAAGGTAGGAGGGAAGGAAAGAAGAGGGAGGAAATGAAATGAAGGGAGGAAGATGGAAGGAAGGGAGGAAGGAAGGTAGGAGGGAGGGAGAAAGGAAAACAGGAGGGAAGGAAAGAAGGAGGGAGGAAGGAAGGAAAGGAGAGAGAAAGGAAAGAAGGAAGGGAGGAAGGAAAGGAGAGAGAAAGGAAAGAAGGAAGGAAGGAAGGAAAAGAGGAAGAAGGAAACTGGGCCGTGGTAGGTTTACTGCAGGAGGCCACTTCAAAGCATAGCGCTACAGCTAGAGGAGCCGTCTACGGGAGGGAAGGAAAGGAAGAAGGAAGGAAGGGAAGAGAAGAGAAGACCGGAAGGAAGGAAGGAAGGAAGGAAGGAAAAGAAAGACAAGGAGGAAGGGAGAAAGAAAGGTAGGAAGGACAGACGGAAGGAAGGAAAAGAGGGATAAGAAAGAACAGAAGACCGGATGGAAGGAAGGAAGCAAGCAGGGAGAGAATCGCAGCTAGCCGTCCTCATCGTCAATACATATAATAATAATTTGTAACGCATTTTACATTTGAAGCAAATCTCAAAAGCATCAACAAAGGTTGTGATAAAAATAAATGTCCCAAGTTTTTCTCCAAAACTCCGTCAGACGAAGGAAAGGGGGGGGGCTAAGCAGTGTGGGAGGGGCGGGAGTGGGGGCGGGCTGAGTAGTGTGGGAGGGGCGGCAGTGGGGGCGGGCTGAGTGGTATGGGAGGGGCAGCAGTGGGGGCGGGCTGAGTAGTGTGGGAGGGGCGGGCTGACTAGTGCGGGAGGGGCGGAAGTGGGGGTGGGCTGAGTAGTGCGGGAGGGGCGGGAATGGGGGCGGGCTGAGTAGTGTGGGAGGGGCGGACTGAGTAGTGCAGGAGGGGCGGGAGTGGGGGCGGGGGGGGGTGGTAGAGTAGACAGAGTAGAGTAGAGTTGACATTATGTACTTCTGTAACCTGTTAAACTCGGATGGAAAGTAGTGATAGCAACAAGAGAAACTTTTTTACTTGCCAGAACGGAAAAAACAAATTTTCACCGTGTCAGAAAAAGTGGAAGAACTTCTGACTAAACGGGACGACGGGACCGCCAAAACTCCCAAAACAGAAGAAGAAGAAGACCACGACGACCCGATTAAAGCTGAACCCCCCGACTCGGACCACGGCGATGCTTCCCTCGTCCCGCACGCTGCCGTCAAACAGTAAGTTCACATCAGGAATGACTTCTAACCTTTAGTCTGCTGCATGAGTGACATCAGACGCAGAGTAGTAGTAGTAGTAGTATTACTATCATGTGTAACTGGGCTGATCTATTACTACAACAAGAGTTATAAACTGACATTTGTAAAGCTAAACATTAATACCGAAGACTGAATGCTCCTGAAAATGTCAAATGGTGTAACTAGAGATGCACCGATTGCGAAATTCTTGGCCGATAGCGATTTCCGGTTTTAAAGGAGATCTGACCTGCCAAAACCGTTTTTTTCCAATACCGATTTTCTATCTAAGAAATAATTATAATCATATAATAGACACTATATTTGTTTGGCTTGAGTACCCTTCTCCCAGACAACATTTTGCTTATATAACTGCAGTTAAAACCACAACTAGTGGTTGGCTATATGCTATCATAACCCCCCTTTTCAAGAATAAAACATCACAAATAAGAAATAGAGTGAGAGTTTCAACAGTGCCTCCTGAGCAGATTTATTTTCAACACTGACCACAACATTCAGTTCTCTTCCTGAGTCTTGCTAGTTTTTAGCTGTTTTGCTCTGGGCGCGTTGAGCTGCTACGCATCGCGCATGCGGGTCAGTTTGATCGGCCGAAAACCGGAAATTACGACAGTGACCGGCCGGTCACCGTTTGGGGCTGATTGGATATAAAACCGGCTTTTTTAATCGGCGGCCGATTGATCGCTGCATCTCTAGGTGTAACCACAAAAGAATGATCAATATTAAATAATGTGATATTTAGAACAATAGTATTCCATTAGCTTTATTTAATATAAAAGTTATAATGTAAAATCATGCCAAACTAGTTGATATGGTGTTAGGTAGGAAGGAAGGAAGGAAGGAAGGAAGGGCGGAAGGAAGGATGTAAGATCATGCCAAACTAGTTGATATGGTGTTTTATTGACTATTTACTGTTTTTAAGGTTACACCACTTAGACATTTTTGCCATAATCCTCTAATATACCTCTCTAAATGGGTTAAAAGCATAATCACCATATATTAATTGTTTTATTAGGCCAGCCACTGAATTAGTTTGTATTCTGACTTTTGTTCTTGTTTCCAAAGTGAGGAGGAGGAGGAGAAGGGAGGAGGAGGAGGAGGAGGAGGAGGATGATGATGATGATGATGAGGATGATGATGATGAGGAGGAGGATGATGATGATGAGGAGGAGGAGGATGAGGAGGAGAAGCCTGATGTTGGGTCTTTATCAGTCACTGCTCCCCCCTCTCTGTCTGTCCCTGAGCTTCCTGTGTTGGAGTCCATTCCTCTTAAACAGTATGTATGGTATCTAACAGTTTCTATGGTTACACCACTCCTTCCTCCCTCCCTCCCTCCCTTCCTTCCTTCCTTCCTTCCCTCCTTTCCTTCCTTCCAAAGTGTTTATGGTTACACCACTTAGACATGTTTGCCATAATCCTCTAATATATTCTCCTTCCTTCATTCCTCCCTTCCTCCCTCCCTTCCTTCCAAAGTTTTTATGGTTACACCACTTAGACATTTTAACCCTTTAAATTTAAAGTTACACCACATGACTTCACTGAGCCTGATATGAGTTCTTGAATCCTGACTTCTTTCTTCTTCTTCTGTCTTGTTTCCACAGTGGAGATGAGGACAAGGATGATGACGATGATGATGACGATGATGACGATGATGACGACGATGACGACGATGATGACGACGATGATGATGATGATGATGACGATGACGATGATGATTATGACGATGATGATTATGACGATGACGATGATGATGATGCACGTCCAAAGAAGCGCTCTCGAGTCGGCCCTTTGAGAGGGAACGAGTATGAAGGGGAAAGGTGGTGTAACAGCGAGGACAATGATCTGAGACCAAACCCCATCAGGTTCCTGCCTGCCAGGCCGCCGGGCCCCACCCTGGACCCCTCCGCCTCACCGTCTCCCCTTTCCCTTTTCCAGCTGTTCTTTAGCGGCTCCGTTGTCCGCACCATCATCACAAATACCAACGCAAACGCGGCCGTGAGACTCCAGGCCGGACTGAAGATTGTTTGGAAACCTCTGACAGTCAGCGATTTTTACATCTTCCTGGCCATCGTCATCTTCTCGGGGCTGGCGAAAGTAAACGAGGGGAGGGATTACTGGAGGAAGGAACGGCCGTACCGCTTCCCGTTCCCTTCCGACACGATGACGCGAGATCGCTTTGAATCCATCTTGCGGATGCTGCACCTGAGCGACCCGGCAGGAGACGAGCGCAACGACCGCAAGAGGAACACGGCGGGCTATGACAGACTGTTCAAGATCAAGCCCCTGTACACGCAGATCGCCAAAGCCTGCAAAGCACACTTCCAGCCTCATCAGAACATCGCCATTCATGAACGGATGGTGACGTCTAAGCTCCGTATAAATGTGAAGCGGTACACGAAGGCAAAGCCCACCAGGTGGGGGTACAAAATATTTGTCCTTGCAGACTCCTCCACAGCTTACTCATGGAATTTGTTTGTCTATCAAGGGAAGAGTGTGCAGGCTCCAGGACAAGGTCTGGACTCCACATCAGTTTTGGACCTTCTGTCATTCCCTCAGCTCGGTCGAGGCTACACTCTGTTTTTCGACAGTTCCGACTCCAGCCCGGCGCTCTTTGAGGAGCTGTCCCGGCGAAGCATCGGAGCGTGTGGGACAATCAGGAAAAAACAAATTGGCTTCCCGAAGACGAAAGACAACGACCTGCCGGGAAGTGCGAAAAGGGGAGACATGCGGTGGATACGCCGAAATAAACTTTTATTTGTGAAATGGATGGACGCGCAAGTAGCGACCATCTGCTCCACTGTGCACAAAGCATTCAGCGAGCAGACCGTGACGAGGAGAGTTAAAGAGGACGGTGTGTGGCAAAGCAAGACGGTGCCCATTCCTGATCCTGTTTTAGACTATCATCAGAGCATGGATGGCGTGGGTCTGTTTGATGCTCTGACTGGCTACTACAGCGTGTACTACAAAACGATGAAATGGTACCAGACCTTCCTCT
This sequence comes from Scomber colias, assembly GCA_021039105.1. Classification (NCBI taxonomy): domain Eukaryota; kingdom Metazoa; phylum Chordata; class Actinopteri; order Scombriformes; family Scombridae; genus Scomber; species Scomber colias. The sequence continues at coordinate 50,906 of JAJDFG010000862.1, forward strand.
ATCATTTCATGGACATCGCGGTGGTCAACAGCTTCCTTCTCCATAAGGAACTGTTCAAGAAGAAGCTGCCCATGACCCAGAAGCGCTTCAGGGAGAAGCTTGCTGCAGAGATGTTTGAGTTTGCCAAAGACCCAGTATCACCTCCACCTACACCTCCAGCATCATCTCCAGCATCACCTCCAACACCAACTCCAACACCAACTCCAACACCAACTCTAAAACCAGCTCCAAAACCAACTCCACCACCACCTCCAGCATCAACCTCCTGCGTGCCTGCGTACCACGGAGACAATGGCACCCAATGGAGGAAGTACTGCAGAAGGTGTCAGGACTCTGGCGTCAAAAGGATGAAGACACCTTTGTTCTGCATGAAGTGCCAGGTCTCGCTGTGCTTCACCCCAAAAAGAAACTGCTTCAAGGACTGGCATGAGTGTGCCAAAGCCCCAACATCACCCAAACCTCCATCACCTTCATCTCTGCTTCCAGCACCAGCACCAGCACCATTATCCTGCGTTCCTATGTACTACGGAGACGATGGCACCCAGAGCAGGAGGTACTGCAAAAGGTGCCAAAATGCTGGCATCAAAAGGATGAAGACGCCTGTGTACTGCATGAAGTGCCAGGTCTCGCTGTGCTTAACCTCTAAAAGAAACTGCTTCATGGATTGGCACAGCAGTTAAGACTTCACATTTCCACTTAACCTGGCACTCAGTCTTCCTGTTGTCTCTTTCAAATATTGTCTGAGAGACCGTGTGGAGGGGTTTTGTATATATGTATGTATATTTGAAAGACAGAATAGTAAGCCTAAGAGCCATGGAAGTTGGAACTTTATATATATATATATATACATACAGATATACATTGTTATATTCATTTTGTATTTGGATGTAAAATGTGATAAATCTGCTCCACTTTGAGTTAAACTTCACTGTCTATGGTTTTCTTTGGTTGGGAACATGTATAGAGGTCTAACAAAGCCAAACACAGTTATATTTAGATGGAAGGAACATGTAAATAAAAATAAATGAGTTTCACAATGAGTCCCTGAGAGATTTTTAAATGGCACAGATGATATCCAAATGGTCAATTTGGTTATTCATACATTTATTTTCACATTTTAATCCTTTAAATTTAAACTAAACCACATGGTCATGCCAACACTGGTTAAAACCTCACTGACCCAGATACAGTGTGTTAGAATGATAACATCATGACATGATCTGAGTTTGTTTTAATTACTGATTAAATTTTCCAGTTCTTGCAGGATCTCATTTTCAGTTCTGGATTTTCTGTAAATGAGTAAGAAAAGTAAACAATTTTGACTTTACTGAGAGGGGGGAACCGGTCAGAACATGTCTGCTTCAAAAATATTCACTGTGATGAACAAAAGAGGACAAAAGGGAATCAATAAGAATCTGCTGAGATGATTAAAAGCTGCAGATATGATGTCATTAAGGCCAAGCTCAGGTCAGTTTCTTTGTTCAGCGTCTGTCCTTTTCTGCACGTAAATGAGAAGTCAGCTCCTGTCCGGACTTCCCGTGGAGGGAGGGAGGGGTTGGGGTTGGGGTTGGGGGGGATGGGAGGGGTTGGAGTTTGTTTTTCTGGCTTCGGCCGGAGCCAAAGTAAATAAGAGTGAAGGCAAAAATATTCACTGTGATGAACAAAGAGGACAAAAGGAAATCAATAAGAATCTGCTGAGATGATTAAAAGCTGCATTCCTTCCTTCTGTCCGTCCTTCCTTCTTTCCTTCTGTCCTTCCTTCCTTCCTTCCTCCTTCATTCCCTCTTTCCCTTCTCTCTTGCTTCTGTCCTTCCTTCCTTCTGTCCTTCCTTCCTTCCCTCTTTCCCTCCTCTCTTCCTTCTCTCCTTTCTATCCTTCCCTCTTTCCCTCCTCTCTTGCTTCTGTCCTTCCTTCCTTCCTTCCTTCCTCCTTCATTCCTTCTGTCCTTCCTTCCTTCCCTCTTTCCCTCCTCTCTTGCTTCTGTCCTTCCTTCCTTCCTTATGTCCTTCCCTCCTTCCTGTCTTTCTTCCATTTGTCCTTCATTCCTTCCTCCCTTCCTGTCTTTCTTCCATTTGTCCTTCCTTCCTTCCTTCCTTCTGTCCTTTCTTCCCTCTTTCCCTCCTTTCTTGCTTCTGTCCTTTCTTTCTTTTTTCTGTCCTTCCTTCCTTCCCTCTTTCCCTCCTCTCTTCCTTCTCTCCTTCTTTCCATCCTTCCCTCTTTCCCTCCTCTCTTGCTTCTGTCCTTCCTCCTTCATTATGTCCTTCCCTCCTTCCTGTCTTTCTTCCATTTGTGCTTCCTTCCTTCCTTCCTCCTTTCCTGTCTTTCTTCCATTTGTCCTTCCTTCCTTCCTTCCTGTCTTTCTTCCCTCTTTCCCTCCTCTCTTGCTTCTGTCTTTCCTTCGGTCCTTTCTTTCTTTTTTCTGTCCTTCCTTCCTCCCTTCCTTTCTGTCCTTGCTTCCTTCCCTCTTTCCCTCCTCTCTTCCTTCTCTCCATCCTTCCCTCTTTCCCTCCTCTCTTGCTTCTGTCCTTCCTCCTTCATTCTGTCCTTCCTTCCTCCTTCATTCCTTCTGTCCTTCCTTCCTTCCTTCCCTCTTTCCCTCCTCTCTTGCTTCTGTCCTTCTTTCCTTCCTTATGTCCTTCCCTCCTTCTTGTCTTTCTTCCATTTGTCCTTCCTTCCTTCCTTCCTTCCTTCCTGTCTTTCTTCCATTTGTCCTTCCTTCCTTCCTTCCTTCCTTCCTTCCTGTCTTTCTTCCCTCTTTCCCTCCTCTCTTGCTTCTGTCCTTTCTTCTGTCCTTTCTTTTTTCTGTCCTTCCTTCCTCCTTTCCTTTCTGTCCTTTCTTCCTTCCCTCTTTCCCTCCTCTCTTCCTTCTCTCCTTCTCTCCTTCTTTCCATCCTTCCCTCTTTCCCTCCTCTCTTGCTTCTGTCCTTCCTCCTTCCTTCCTCCTTCATTCCTTCTGTCCTTCCTTCCTTCCTTCCCTCTTTCCCTCCTCTCTTGCTTCTGTCCTTCTTTCCTTCCTTATGTCCTTCCCTCCTGGTCTTTCTTCCATTTGTCCTTCCTTCCTTCCTTCCTTCCTGTCTTTCTTCCTTCCTGTCTTTCTTCCCTCTTTCCCTCCTCTCTTGCTTCTGTCCTTTCTTCTGTCCTTTCTTTCTTTTTTTCTGTCCTTCCTTCCTCCTTTCCTTTCTGTCCTTCCTTCCTTCCCCCTTTCCCTCCTCTCTTCCTTCTCTCCTTCTTTCCATCCTTCCCTCTTTCCCTCCTCTCTTGCTTCTGTCCTTCTTTCCTTCCTTATGTCCTTCCCTCCTTCTTGTCTTTCTTCCATTTGTCCTTCCTTCCTTCCTTCCGTCCTGTCTTTCTTCCATTTGTCCTTCCTTCCTTCCTTCCTTCTGTCCTTTCTTCCCTCTTTCCCTTCTCTCTTGCTTCTGTCCTTCCTTCTGTCCTTTCTTTCTTTTTTCTGTCCTTCCTTCCTACCTTCCTTTCTGTCCTTCCTTCCTTCCCTCTTTCCCGCCTCTCTTCCTTCTCTCCTTCTTTCCATCCTTCCCTCTTTCCCTCCTCTCTTGCTTCTGTCCTTCCTCCTTCATTCTGTCCTTCCTTCCTCCTTCATTCCTTCTGTCCTTCCTTCCTTCCTTCCCTCTTTCCCTCCTCTCTTGCTTCTGTCCTTCTTTCCTTCCTTCTGTCCTTCCTTCCTCCTTCATTCCTTCTGTCCTTCCTTCCTTCCTTCCTTCCCTCTTTCCCTCCTCTCTTGCTTCTGTCCTTCTTTCCTTGCTTATGTCCTTCCCTCCTTCCTGTCTTTCTTCCATTTGTCCTTCCTTCCTTCCTTCCTGTCTTTCTTCCATTTGTCCTTCCTTCCTTCCTTCCTGTCTTTCTTCCATTTGTCCTTCCTTCCTTCCTTCCTGTCTTTCTTCCATTTGTCCTTCCTTCCTTTCTTCTGTCCTTTCTTTCTTTTTTTCTGTCCTTCCTTCCTCCCTTCCTTTCTGTCCTTCCTTCCTTCCCTCTTTCCCTCCTCTCTTCCTTCTCTCCTTCTTTCCATCCTTCCCTCTTTCCCTCCTCTCTTGCTTCTGTCCTTCCTCCTTCATTCTGTCCTTCCTTCCTCCTTCATTCCTTCTGTCCTTCCTTCCTTCCTTCCCTCTTTCCCTCCTCTCTTGCTACTGTCCTTCTTTCCTTCCTTATGTCCTTCCCTCCTTCTTGTCTTTCTTCCATTTGTCCTTCCTTCCTTCCTGTCTTTCTTCCATTTGTCCTTCCTTCCTTCCTTCCTTCCTTTCTTTCTTCCCTCTTTCCCTCCTCTCTTGCTTCTGTCCTTCCTTCTGTCCTTTCTTTCTTTTTTTCTGTCCTTCCTTCCTCCCTTCCTTTCTGTCCTTCCTTCCTTCCCTCTTTCCCTCCTCTCTTCCTTCTCTCCTTCTTTCCATCCTTCCCTCTTTCCCTCCTCTCTTGCTTCTGTCCTTCCTCCTTCATTCTGTCCTTCCTTCCTCCTTCATTCCTTCTGTCCTTCCTTCCTTCCTTCCCTCTTTCCCTCCTCTCTTGCTTCTGTCCTTCTTTCCTTCCTTATGTCCTTCCCTCCTGGTCTTTCTTCCATTTGTCCTTCCTTCCTTCCTTCCTTCCTTCCTTCCTTCCTTCCTTCCTTCCTGTCTTTCTTCCATTTGTCCTTCCTTCCTGTCTTTCTTCCATTTGTCCTTCCTTCCTGTCTTTCTTTCCTCTTTCCCTCCTCTCTTGCTTCTGTCCTTCCTTCCTCCCTTCCTTTCTGTTGTTCCTTCCTTCCCTCTTTCCCTCCGCTCTTCCTTCTCTCCTTCTATCCTTCTGTCCTTCCTTCCTTCCTCCCTTCCATCTCATTTAAAGCTCAGGTCAGTTTCTTTTGTTCATCGTCTGTCCTTTTCTGCACGTAAATGAGAAGTCAGCTCCTGTCCGGACTTCCTGTGGAGGGAGGGAGGAGTTAGAGTTAGAGTTAGAGTTGGAGTTGGGGGGGATGGGAGGGGTTGGAGTTTGTTTTTCTGGCTTCGGCCGGAGCCAAAGTAAATAAGAGTGAAGGCTGAGTGTTAACACTGAGAGCAAACAACAGAGGAGACGATGTGTTTACGATCATCTCAGCCTGTCTGGTGGCAGAACTCGACTGTTTAACTTCAATACAACAAAAAAACCCAGAAGAAACATTTACATTCCTTCCTCCTGCAGCCTCAAAGTCTGACTCTGTTTCTGTCACTCTGGCACAGCTTTTCTGTCTTACATCAGAAATCTTGAAGTCATTGTGTCATTCAAGGGCCACATACAGGAAAGTGGGCTGGATTGCACCCCTCGGCGGGCCGATTCTGGCCTGCAGGCCGCATGTTTGACCCCCCTGCTTTAGAAGATCTCTAACCAGGATTCCTAAAGTCCATGTTCTCAGGAAACTACTGATTAAAGTTGTATTTGCAGCTATTTTCCTGCATTTAAGGAAGGAAGGATGGAAAGGGAGGGAGGGAGGAAGGAAGGACAGATGGAAGAAAGGAAGGAAAGAAGGAAGGAAAGGAAGGAAGGAAAGAAGGAAGGAAGGAAAGAAAGAAAGAAGCAAGGAAGGAAGGACAGATGGAGGAAAGGAAGGAAATAAGAAGGGAAGGAAGGAAAGAGGCAAAAGTAAGGAAGGAAGGAAGGAAAGACAGGCAAAAGGAAGGAGGGAAGAAAGGACAGAAGGAAGGAAGGACAGATGGAAGGAAGAACAGAAGGAAGAAAGGAAGGAAGGATAGATGGAGGGAAGGAAGGAAGGACAGATGGGGGAAGGAAGGGAGGAAAGAAGGAAGGAAGGAAGGAAGAACAGAAGGAAGTAAAGAAAGAAGGAAGGACAGATGGAGGGAAGGAAGGAAGGAAGCAGAGCGCAGAGCTTTTCTTGTTGCCGTGCTTGCTGCAGGTGTTATGACTCCCACCTGCATGTTTGACCCCCCTGCTTTAGAAGATCTCTAACCAGGATTCCTAAAGTCCATGTTCTCAGGAAACTACTGATTAAAGTTGTATTTGCAGCTATCTTCCTGCATTTAAGGAAGGAAGGATGGAAAGGAAGGAAGGGAGGGAGGAAGGAAGGAAGGAAGGAAAGAAGGAAGGACAGATGGAGGGAAGGAAGGAAAGGAAGGAAGGAAAGAAGCAAGGAAGGAAGGACAGATGGAGGAAAGGAAGGAAATAAGAAGGAAAGGAAGGAAAGAGGCAAAAGTAAGGAGGGAAGAAAGGACAGAAGGAAGGAAGGAAGGACAGATGGAGGGAATGAAGGAAGGAAGCAGAGTGCAGAGCTTTTCTTGTTGCCGTGCTTGCTGCAGGTGTTACGACTCCCACAGGGGTGTGGGGTGATGTGGGGTGTGTGTGTGTGTGTGTGTGCAGGGGGGGGGTATATGTGTGTGTGTGTGTATGTGTGGGGGCGGGGGGGGGGGTTGATGTGCTGCCAGGGTTTAGTTGGAGTGAGAACCCTGGCAGCTGAGTTTTGGACGTGTTGGAAGGAAGGACCTAAGGAAGAAAGGTAGGAAGGTTTGAAGGAAGGAAGGAAGGAAGGAAATAAGAAGGGAAGGAAGGAAAGACAGGCAAAAGGAAGGAAGAAAGGAAGGACAGATGGAGGGAAGGAAGGAAAGGAAGGAAGGAAGGAAGGAAAGGAAGGAAAGGAAAGAAGGAAGGAAGGAAGGAAGGAAGGAAGCAAGGACAGATGGAAGGAAGAAAGGAAGGGAGGAAAGAAGGAAGGAAGGGAGGAGTTTTTCTTCCTTAGGTGGAAGAAAAAAGGATCATATATATATTATATGTTTCCCTATTTATATAACTTTAAAAAATATTGCTACAAGGGAGGGAGGACGGAAAGAAGGAAGGAAGGAAGGAAGGACAGATGGAGGGAAGGAAGGAAAGAAAGAAGGAAGGAAAGAAGGACAGATGGAGGGAAGGAAGGACGGAGGAAATAAGGAACGAGGGAGGGAGAAAGGAAAAGAGGAAGGGAAGAAAGAAGGCAGGGAGGAAGGGAAGGAAGGAAGGGAGGGAGGAAGGAAAGGAAGGAAGGAAGGAAGGACATTTTCATTTTCAGACTCACTGAAATTGTGTTTCAATGGACTTTGGACTTCAGAGTAGTCCAGGATTTGGCTGTTTTCTAAACCACATGACTGAAGGAAAGGAAGGAAGGAAGGAAGGAAGGGAGGGAGGAAGGAAGGAAAGAAGGACCCCATGACTGACCCATAGAGTTCAGACTCTGTTTGTTCTCTGCTGTTGTTAAAGGTGTTTTTATAATGTGAAACAAAACTTAATAAATACTCTAAAGATATTACTTTCCTATGTTTTTGATTCATTTATTTCACAGTGAAACAATGAAGCTCCTTCCTCCCTCCTTCCCTCATTTCCTTCCCTCCTTTCCTTCCTCCCTCCTTTCCTCCTTCCTCCCTCCTTTCCGCCTTCCTCCCTCCTTTCAGTGAAACAATGAAGCTGTTGGTGACACATGTTCAGACAGAGAGCATCGGTCCACCACTACAAAAAACTCTTCCCTCCCTCCTTCCCTCCTTTCCTTCCTCCCTCCTTTCCTCCTTCCTCCCTCCTTTCAGTGAAACAATGAAGCTGTTGGTGACACATGTTCAGACAGAGAGCATCGGTCCACCACTACAAAAAACTCTTCCCTCCCTCCTTCCCTCCTTTCCTTCCTCCTTACTTCCTTCCTCCCTCCTTTCCTTCCTTCCTTTACTTCCTCCTTCCCTCCTTTCCTTAATTCCCTCCTGCAAATTACTCCATCCAGAACTGAGACCTATAGAAATTGATTAAATTTAAGTCATAATTTTAAGTATATACACATATGTTGTAAGAATGAAAGCAAATGTGGTCATAATTAAATTTCCACTTTCTAAATATGGGCCACCAGGACTTCATACGTTGGTTATTTATGGCTGGACGCTCCAGAGTAGTAGTCACTGTGATGGTGGCCATTCTCCCCGCTGCAATCAGTGCTCAGTCTCGTGGGGATGATACCGAGGTTTTGTCTGTCTGCTTCCTGTCTGTCTGTCTGTCTGCTACCTGTCTGTCTGTCTGCTACCTGTCTGTCTGTCTGCTTCCTGTCTGTCTACTACCTGTCTGCTACCTGTCTACCTGTCTGTCTGCCTGTTTCCTGTCTGTCTGCTACCTGTCTGTCTGTTTGCTTCCTGTCTGTCTGTCTGCTACCTGTCTGTCTGTCTGTCTGCCTGCTTCCTGTCTGTCTGCTACCTGTCTGTCTGTCTGCTTCCTGTCTGTCTGTCTGCTACCTGTCTGTCTGTCTGTCTGCCTGCTTCCTGTCTGTCTGCTACCTGTCTGTCTGTCTGCTTCCTGTCTGTCTGTCTGCTTCCTGTCTGTCTGTCTGCTACCTGTCTGTCTGTCTGTCTGCTTCTTGTCTATCAGTCTGCTACCTGTCTGTCTGCTACCTGTCTGTCTGCTGCCTGTCTGTCTGTCTGCTACCTGTCTGTCTGTCTGCTTCCTGTCTGTCTACTACCTGTCTGCTACCTGTCTACCTGTCTGTCTGCCTGTTTCCTGTCTGTCTGCTACCTGTCTGTCTGTTTGCTTCCTGTCTGTCTGTCTGCTACCTGTCTGTCTGCTACCTGTCTGTCTGTCTGTCTGCTTCCTGTCTGTCTGTCTGTCTGCTTCCTGTCTGTCTACTACCTGTCTGCTACCTGTCTACCTGTCTGTCTGCCTGTTTCCTGTCTGTCTGCTACCTGTCTGTCTGTTTGCTTCCTGTCTGTCTGTCTGCTACCTGTCTGTCTGTCTGTCTGCTTCCTGTCTGTCTACTACCTGTCTGCTACCTGTCTACCTGTCTGTCTGCCTGCTTCCTGTCTGTCTGCTACCTGTCTGTCTGTCTGCTTCCTGTCTGTCTGTCTGCTACCTGTCTGTCTGCTACCGGTCTGTCTGTCTGCTGCCGGTCTGTCTGTCTACTGCCTGTCTGTCTGTCTGTCTGCTTCTTGTCTATCAGTCTGCTTCCTGTCTGTCTACTACCTGTCTGCTACCTGTCTACCTGTCTGTCTGCCTGTTTCCTGTCTGTCTGCTACCTGTCTGTCTGTCTGCTTCCTGTCTGTCTGTCTGCTACCTGTCTGTCTGCTACCGGTCTGTCTGTCTGCTGCCGGTCTGTCTGTCTACTGCCTGTCTGTCTGTCTGTCTGCTTCTTGTCTATCAGTCTGCTACCTGTCTGTCTGCTACCTGTCTGTCTGCTGCCTGTCTGTCTGTCTGCTACCTGTCTGTCCGTCAGTGTGCCACATATATAGGTTGATCCCATTGAGTGGTTGGTTCTTCTTATAATGTTTGAGTACCTGCCACATTTGTCCAGGTCCACAAAGGCTCAATCTAATCGTTTCTGTGTTACAAGTAAGGAAAGGAAGGAACGAGGGAGGGAGAAAGGAAAAGAGGAAGGGAAGAAGGCAGGAAGGAAGGAAGGTAGGGGGGAGGAAAAAAAGAGAGAAGGAGGGAGGGAGGGAGGGAGGGAGGGAAGAAAGAAGGAAGGAAGGAAGAAGAAAGGGGGATGGAGGAAGGAAAGAAGGAAGGGAGGCGAGAAGGAGGGAGGGAGGAAGGACAGATGGAAGTAAGGAAAGGAAGGAAGGACGGAGGAAATAAGGAACGAGGGAGGGAGGAAGGAAAAGAGGAAGGGAAGAAGGCAGGATGGAGGAAGGAAGGGAGGAGAGAAGGAGGGAGGGAGGAAGGAAAGGAGGAAATAAGGAACGAGGGAGGGAGAAAGGAAAAGAGGAAGGGAAGAAAGAAGGCAGGGAGGAAGGAAGGAAGGAAGGAGAGAAGGACTAATCGGGGAGGAAAAAAGAGAAGGAGGGAGGGACGAGGGAAGAAGAAAGGGGGATGGAGGAAGGAAAGAAGGAAGGAAGGAAAGAAGGACTAATCGTTTCTGTGTTACAACCCGGCTTCGTTCAGTTTAATCTTAAAAGTCCTCAAGCTGAAGTTTACACTGTGTACACTTGACATTACGGCCACGATTACAGCATACGAGTGGCCTTCATTAAAACATTGTCTTCAGTGATGCAGCACATCTGGCCCTTCCGTCTAGAGACCATCCTCATGGAAAGCAAAACAGAATTTGATCTAATGTGGGCCGGATTATTAAAAAGATGGAGGGAAAGAAGGAAGGAATGAAGGAAGGAAGGAAATAAGAAGGGAAGGAAGGAAAGACAGGCAAAAGGAAGGAGGGAAGAAAGGTAGGAAGGACATATGTAAGGAAGGAAGGAAATAAGAAGGGAAGGAAGGAAGAAACAGAGGAAGGACAGATGGAAGGAAGGACAGAAGGAAGAAAGGGAGGAAGGACAGAAGGAAGGAAGGAAGGAAGAAAGGGAGGAAGGACAGAGGAAAGAAAGGGAGGAAGGAAGGAAGAAACGGAGGAAGGACAGAAGGAAGGAAGGAATGAAGAAAGGATAAAAGGAAGGAAGGAAGGACAGATGGAAGGAAGGAAAAGAACACAGGAAGGAAAGTGGGCCGGATTTCACCCCTCAGCGGGCCGGTTCTGGCCCACGGGCCTCATGTTTGACACCCCTGGTATAAACTCTACAGAAAACATCACTTCCGGTATTTGGTACATTCAAGCACATTTCCGTGAAGATTGTCATTTGTGAATTTGTTTTCTAAAATGTAAATTTGTCTCAAGCTTTGTAAAAGTGTTTCACACTTTGTAATGTTGCGTTGCACTCGCCAGCCACCGTAGGAACCCAACACAACTAAATAGAAACAACGTGACTTTAATCATGAGGATTGATAACACCAGCTGCACTTGATCAAAAACTACATTTGAACACAAATATTTAGTTGGCTAAACCTTCAGCTGAAACACAACAACCTCAGTTTTAATGAACTCTGAACACACTCTGCCGGTGGAGTGTTTTTTGGACCTCAAGACACTTAATGTGTTTCAGTTGTTGAAAAATATGTGATGATGGTCTTTAAGATGTTAAAACCTCTCTCTTCTTTTCAGTCTACGTCGAACCTGACATCCAGTTCTGCCGTGATGACGAGCAGCTTTCTCCAGGAGAGAAGGAACCAGTCCAGAACAAGGACTTACCTGATCCGTCCTGGAGGTCAGCAGATTGTTGGAAAAAGCCAACAGAGAGCGACAGTGCCAAGTCTTCAATCATCCCGTTCACGCAGACCAGCGGACCTCAGCACTCCCTGTCCAGGAACAGCGACGCCATTGACTTCTTCAACCTACTCTTCCCCTCTGCGCTTGTGGAGCTGATCACCAATGAGACCAACGCCCATGCCAAGACCTGCCAGCACCTGGGCTCCTGCAGCGCAGACTGGTTCCCCGTCACCACCCATGAGGTCAAAGGTTTTATCGGCCTGGTGATTCTGATGGGGATTCAGAACCTGCCCGACCCGTCGCACTACTGGTCCTGGAGTCACTATGACAACAGCTACACCTTCTACCGCGCCATGAGCTTCAAGCGCTTCAAGCAGATTTCCGTCAACATCCGCATGGGCAGCTTTGCCACAGATGTTTATCGTCACAACAGTAACGCGAGCGACTCGCTGCACATCTTCAGGCCGATGCTGGACATCCTGGGAGGAGCCGTGTGGAACACTTACCAGCCAAACTGCTGCCTGACCATCGACAGGGCGCTGCTACCCAGCCTGGAGGAGGAGAGCTGCCACGTCAAGGGGAACCCAAAGACCCAGCCTCAGGTCTGGCTGCTCTGTGACTCCAAGTCTGGCTACTGCCACCGCTTCTTCATCCAAGTGGGTGAGAAGGCGGGCCAGGACCCGGGCTTCACTGTGGTGCCGGAGCTGGTGAAGGGCCTGGAGGACAAACACCACCAGCTGTACCTGGCCAACTCGCTCACATCGGTCCCACTAATGCAGAAGCTCCTGGATCAGGGCATCTATGCCTCCAGCTCCTTCCCTCCACCCAACCCCATCCTGCCTAGAGAGCTCTGGGGGGAGGGACAGCTGGATAAACCTGGGGACTTTCTGCAGAGGCAGTTTGGCCCCCTGCTGGCCACCCGCTGGAGGGACACCAAGGAGATGGGCTGCCTGTCAACAAATGCACCTCCAGGTGAGCCGGACACTGTGTGGAGGAGGTCTCAGACCAAAGTGGGTGGTCTGGACCCCATCAACCGCCCTGAGGCCTTCCATCTCCTACAGGAGAACATGCGCGGGGTTGACATCTGCAAACAGCTGCTGGCCTGCAACCCGCTGGGAGGAATCCCGCAGGACAGACACTGGCGCAGTCTTTTCTGGTTCCTGGTCAACCTGAGCATTGTCAATGCCTTCATTGTGCTGCGAGAGAGCCGCAAAGAGAACCCACCGGCCTGGGTGCAAGACGGCCTTTTCACTCAGGTCAACTTCCGCAAGCGTCTGGGCAACCAGCTCGCCAAGTGTGCCCAGAAATACTTTGAGACAATGGAGATCGCAAGCTCACGCGGGATGAGGGTGGAGGCGTTAGACGTACCCATTAAACAGAGACACCGGATGGTAAAGATCAGCTCCATCTCCAAGAGATGCAAGAACTGCAACTTGAAGAACATCCGGCATGAGAGCGTATACGGCTGTGTCGTCTGTAAAGCCAACCTGTGTAAACAGCCATGCTGCTTCTGGGAATTTCACGGTCTGTCACCTCTCAACAAAGGTCAGTGTTTTGAATCAGTCATTTCTGAAGGTCCGGGTCAGTTCTGCTTATTATATTAAAATCTGCCTTTAACTGTCTTCAACAGGATCAACAAAGATCGGGTTCCTCAAGGACAGACTAAGGTAAACTATTCTTTCTTGGCAATACTCAATCTTTCCTTTAATATAATGCAATTGTCCGGTGACTGTTTTGTCTTTATGCGTTTTATTAATCATTTGTCATCTATGTATTTTTAGCAGATGTTTTTATCGTAGATGTTTCACTGACAAATGTACATTGATTCCTGCAGTGGAGAAGTTGAGGTGGACGAGGTTGATACCAATGTGGACGGTTCAATGGCACCAGTGGAGGACTTTGACTTTTCTGATGATGAAAGAATGGAGGATCTGGATGATATCGATGATGAAACTGAAGACATAAAGGAAGAATTTAACAAAGAAGTTAAACGCCCCACGTCTCACCTGCCGCCAGCAACGTACAGTCACAGCCAATCGGCAACAGTTTCGTCAGCATCTAAAGAGCGTGAGGATTTCCTTACTGCCCGTCAGCTGAGAGTAGCTCTGTTCGCTCTTTGTGACGGCCTGCGCCAAGCCTCGCGAGTCTTTGCGACAGAGCCGCAGCTCATCCGTTCCTGGCTGAAAGAGGCCAGGAAGCGTTTCAGGCAGATTGAACAGGAACAGAAGGTCCACGATGACGGTGGGGAACGCATGGTGGCATGGGTGCTCGCCATGCGTGAGCAGCAGCTTCCGATCAGTGAGAGCAGCCTCTTCAACAAAGCCTCTACGCTGAAGAAAAAGGGAAATTTCAGCGACTCTTTCCGTATTTCTTATGACTGGGCGGTGAGCTTCATGTTGCAGTACCGACTCGGTCTGCGGAGCGTCGGACGGGAGGCCACGCTGGCTCGCACATTGCCACCATCCCTGGAGTCCAAAGTCACATCCTTCAAGGAATTCACCCAGAAGATCGTCCAGGTTCACAAGCTCCCAGATTGCACTATAGCTGCAATGGATGAGCTCTGTCTCTTTGTGGATTTGAGGATAGTTCAGGACAAGTCTCGCCGTGCAGAGGCTCTGGAGCTCACCGGGTCAGTACCTCTGGTCACTGTGTACCTGACAGCGCTGGCAGATGGTACCATGCTGCCCTCCCTGGTGCTGGCAAACAGGCAACTGGATGACAAAGTTCTTCCAGAGTTCATCCAGCTGGAGGCCGGCTCAGAGAGTCTCTTAGTAGAAGATGCCTTGGACCTCTGGACTAAAAGGGTTTGGCAGCAGCACGTGTCTGGTCCAACTCCGCACAGTAAATCCTTGCTGGTGTTGGATCGACACCGGGAACACATGGGAGACTTGTTCCTTACTGCCATCAGTGGATCGGGTACCCTCCCAGCGGTGATCCCCGGAGGCTGCTCGTTCCACCTTCAGCCTCTGGAGGTTTGCGTTCGGCCGGTGCTGCAGCGTTTCCTGCTGTCGCGATGGGCAAAATTTGTCACCGGAGACCCAACTGAGCTGGAGGAGACATCGCCCAACCGACTCCAAGCAAACGTTGCACACCTGCTGGTTGACTGGCTGGTCGAAGCTCTGACACACCTCAACAAACTCCCTCACCTTTGGAAGAAGTCCTTCCAACTGACAGGCCTTATTCTAGGGTGTAAACAGGAGGATGAGGAGGAGAAGGAGGAGGACACAAGTCAGAACTTAGAGGAGATCCAGGCGGACCTCCTTAAGACTCTGACAGAGACTCTTCTGGGCTCTGAAGCTTTGGAGGAGGATTCTCCTGATCTGCTGGAGCTGGAGGATGAAAAGGAGACAGAGGAGAAAAAAGAAGCCGAAACACCGGCGACATCAGAGGAGAAAGAGGAAGACAAAGAGGAGAAAAGGAAGGACAGGGAGGAGGAGAGAAAGGAAGACAAAGAGGAGAAAGGGAAGGACAGGGAGGAGGAGAGAAAGGAAGACAAAGAGGAGAAAGGGAAGGACAGGGAGGAGGAGAGAAAGGAAGACAAAGAGGAGAAAGGGAAGGACAGGGAGGAGGAGAGAGAGGAAGACAAAGAGGAGAAAAGGAAGGACAGGGAGGAGGAGAGAAAGGAAGACAAAGAGGAGAAGCAAGGTGTGCAAGAGGACATGGAAATAGAAGGAAAGGACACATTGAAAGAAAAGGAAGACGATAGGAAGGAGACTGAGGAGGACAGGAAAGAGGAGACTAAGGAGATAGAGGAGGACAGTGAGGAGGAAGGGAAGGCGGTGGAGGAGGAGGACAGGAAGGACTTGAGCAAGGAGAGACGTGAGACCAGGATAGTGATAGGAGAGGAGGTGGGTGATGAGTGGAAGATAACGGTGAAAAGCAGGACAGAAAGTGTCGAGGCCGACGGAGATGTCGGCGAGACTGCGAAAAGCTAAACCAGGAGCTGCCAAGAGCCGAACTTATCGTATAAACTGTTCTGACTGTATGTGTGGAGAGAAGTTGGAGGTTTTTTCTCATTCACTTCAATACAGTCGGACCTTCTTCACAGCAGCCTCTGGTGGGCATTAGAGGAACTACAGCTGTTGGTTTTATGTCCAGATGCTGAATTTTCTGCTTCAGAGCTGAGCTAACCGAGAAGAAAGAAGCTTCAGTCAGCTCAGGTCACTTGACTTTCTACTCTTTTCCTTGAAATTTTCTTTGTACTTTGGAGATAATGGTTCATCTTCAAGACATTTTAGGCAATTTGTTAAAAAATAAATAAGAAAAATGGGTTTTGACGTTGGTGTAGTCTGTTTTATATTTGGAGAATATAATGTAATATGCCGATATTTAGTTTGACACACAAAACTACACACTAGAAATTTAGTTTTTTTCTGTCAGTTAAAGAATTGTCTATTTCAGATTGCACCAGATTTCTGCACACTGTCCTAAAAATTAGCTGTTACATATCGGTAGAAAATCACGCAGAAAGTTTCCAGGAAATTAGTATAAAATAAAGCGACCTGTAAAATAAAACTTTTCAAATTTCTGTAAAATCAACAAATGTAAATATCTGTAAAACCAAGTGTTAGTCGTTGTCTGGGGTGTGACGCTAGTTTGACGATGAGAAGCAGATTTAACGAAGAAATGATGAAACATAAAATTCACACGACGCACTTTCAAACAGCTGATGTTAATGTTCGAGTTGATCGTTCAGTAAGAAGTTTAATCTAGGGCTGTCAAACGATTAATTTTTTTAATCGCAATTAATCGCATAGTTTCCGTAGTTAATCGAGATTAATCACGTTTTTGAATCGCATGTTTAAAATCCTGTTATTTTACATTTCAAGGCAGTTTTAAGATGGAAGGAAGGAAGTGTGTTTGACCCCATCTCTTCTTTCCTTCTTTCCTTCCTTCTCTCCTTACTTCCTTCCTCTTTCCCTCCCTCCCTCCTTCCTTCCTCCTTTCCTTCCTGCCTTCTCTCCTTAATTCCTTCCTCTTTTCGTTCTTACTCCTTTCCTTCCTTCCTTCCTTCCTCCCTCCCTTCTCTCCTTAATTGCTTCCTCTTTTCGTCTTTACTTCTTTCCTTCCTCCCTTCTCTCCTTAATTCCTTCCTCTTTTCGTCCATACTCCTTTCCTTCCTTCCTTCCTTCCTCTTTTCGTCCTTACTCCTTTCCTTCCTTCCTTCCTGCCTTCACTCCTTAATTCCTTCCTCTTTTCGTCCTTACTCCTTTCCTTCCTCCCTCCCTTCCTTCTTCCTTCCTTCCAGTACAACAGGAGGGTTAAAAACACTTCCAGACGGTTCAGTTTAATTTTTTAAATTGCGATTAATCGCAGTTTCCATAGTTAATCGCGATCAATTTAATGTACAGGACAGTGGAGAGAGACAGGAAACAGGCAGAGAGAGGGGAATGACACGCAGGATAAGACCGCTCGGCTCTGGATTCGAACCGGGGTCACCTGCAACGAGGACTGTAGCCTCAACACATGGGGCGGGAGCGCTACCCGCTGAGCTATGCTCAACCTCAAGGCAGTTTTAAGCCCATAATGTAAAGCATTTCTTACCAGAATGTCTTAACTGGGAATCGATCACGGCTCTGCTGCGACTCCCACACTCCAAAATGGTCCTTTGGTGGAGCTGAGGCTGGCTTGGCTGCACCTGGGTGTTTAGCGTGGAGGTGCTAACTCAAACTCGACGTACTCCGGTGGTAGTTAAACTCCGTTTGACACAGGTTGCATTTTACTTTTGACTTGTCAACTGAACCGTCTGGCTTGGCTGCTAATTCGGCGGCTAACTCGCCAGCTAATTTGGCTGCTAGCTCGGCGACTTACTCGGTTGCTAGCTCGGCGGCTAACTCAGCTAATTGGCTAACTGTAGACGGGATCATCCCTATGTTCCCCGGTCACATACAAAGCGGGGAACATAGAAAATCGGTTTCACTCTTTCTTTTTATCCATAGCATTGTTTTACACCTCAGACAACTACAAACACTTCTTCTTTTAATCGCCGGTGTTTCCACTCAGGTTTTTTTTTAATAAACGTGTGAATAAAAAACAGGAGGATGGAAACACGTAGGAGTCCAGTTGTGTAATGAATCGGTACTTGAATGAGTGACTCCTGATCTGCAGCTTCGTGTTGCCTCGGTGCTGATGTACAGAAACCTTTAGATTCTCTTCCTCAAACACAAATCACCTGAAAGTCTTTTTTTTCCTTCTGACTGGAATCTGTTATAAAACTGTGACTTCACATCCATCATCTCTGCTCGCCTGCTTTTCTCCAACAAACCTGTCTGGAAGTAAAATATGTCTCATCTGTTTTAATCTATATTTTTCTATTTCATCTTCAGCTGCAGCTACCTGAATAAACTGGTGTAATAAAGACCTGCAGTCAGATTCCAGCACGGTGTCGTTTATTAACATCTATGATGATAAATGTTTCGGTAACACTTTATTTGACACCTGTCTCTATAACGCATCATAAATATATTTATAATGATGTTATAGCGCTGTATAACTATAGTTATTAACACTCATAAGTGATCATATTTATATCAGCCTATACCTGAGCAGTTCCTATATATGCTATATATATGCTATATAGCATATATAGGAATGGAGGACCGAGCAAAGAAGGAAGGTAGGAGCGAGCAAGGGAGGGAGGAAGGAAAGAAAGAAGGACAGAGGAAAGAAGGTAGGGGGGAGGAAAAAAAAGGAAGGAAAGAAGGGAGGAAGGAAGGAAAGGAGGACTGAGGAAAGAAGGAAGGTAGGAGCGAGCAAGGGAGGGAGAAAGGAAAAGAGGAAGGAAAGAAGGTAGGGGGGAGGAAAGGAAGGGAGGACCGAGGAAAGAAGGAAGGTAGGAGCGAGCAAGGGAGGGGTAAAGGAAAAAAGGAATGGAGGAAGGAAAGAAAGAAGGACAGAGGAAAGAAGGTAGGGGGGAGGAAGGAAGGAAAGGAGGACTGAGGAAAGAAGGAAGGTAGGAGCGAGCAAGGGAGGGAGAAAGGAAAAGAGGAAGGAAAGAAAGAAGGTAGGGGGGAGGAAAGGAAGGGAGGACCGAGGAAAGAAGGAAGGTAGGAGCGAGCAAGGGAGGGAGAAAGGAAAAAAGGAATGGAGGAAGGAAAGAAAGAAGGTAGGGGGGAGGAAAGAAAGGAAGGAAAGAAGGGAGGAAGGAAGGAAAGGAGGACTGAGGAAAGAAGGAAGGTAGGAGCGAGCAAGGGAGGGAGAAAGGAAAAAAGGAATGGAGGAAGGAAAGAAAGAAGGACAGAGGAAAGAAGGTAGGGGGGAGGAAAGAAAGGAAGGAAAGAAGGGAGGACTGAGGAAAGAAGGAAGGTAGGAGCGAGCAAGGGAGGGAGGAAGGAAAGAAAGAAGGACAGAGGAAAGAAGGTAGGGGGGAGGAAAGAAAGAAGGGAGGAAAGGAAGAAAGGACCGAGGAAAGAAGGAAGGTAGGAGTGAGCAAGGGAGGAAGGAAAGAAAGAAGGGAGGGAGAAAGGAAAAAAGGAATGGAGGAAGGAAAGAAAGAAGGACAGAGGAAAGAAGGTAGGGGGGAGGAAAGAAAG
>JAJDFG010000863.1:0-69406 GCA_021039105.1 Scomber colias
CTGTGACGAATCTTTCCCTCAGCTGCAGAGAAATAATTACCGCTGCCACTAATTAGTTAATCCATTATTCGGTCGCTTCATGGGGGGGTGTTACGTTGTCTCATGTTCTCTACATTCAGACTCTGGTCACATTATTATATCACTGATTTTATACGCAACGCCATGCAGAGTTATTTATAAAGCTGAGATGAAATTTAAGGGGAAGTGATTTTCTTTGTGTATCAGCTGTCCCTTAATTTAACAGTTAGTTTTATTTTTGATGCTTCCATCATTCATATTTTTTAATTTAATTATGGGAACGTAATAATAAATATAGTAGACATAAGTATAGTAGAAATAGAAATGCTGTAGATAGAATTACCAAAGGAAGTAAAAAGAAAACTAAACTTTATATGATATTATATTATTTCGTCTCTCAGGTTCTCCAGCTGGGCTCGGACATCCTGCCTCAGTACAAACAGGAAACTCCGAAAACGCCTCCGCACATCATCCTGCACTACTGCCTCTTCAAGACGACGTGGGACTGGGTGATCCTCATCCTCACCTTCTACACCGCCATCATGGTGCCGTACAACGTCTCCTTCAAGACCAAGCAGAACAACGTCACCTGGCTGGTGGTGGACAGCATCGTGGACGTCATCTTCCTCGTCGACATCGTCCTCAACTTCCACACCACCTTCGTCGGGCCGGCGGGCGAGGTCATCTCCGACCCCAAACTCATCCGCATGAACTACGTGAAGACCTGGTTCGTCATCGACCTGCTGTCCTGTCTGCCTTACGACGTCATCAATGCCTTTGAGAATGTGGACGAGGTCGGTGGACTTTTATTATTTCTCTTTCTGAATCTAACGCAGGGCAACAGTCTGAAACTAAAGCAGCAAATAATCAGTCTGACAGACAATTAACTAGTTTTGTGTCCTGTCTGTCACCTGCTGATTAAAGTGAAGTTAGCCATCACACTCACCCCAACATATAAAAATGGCTCCTGATATTCCTGAAAAACCCCAAATTCTACTAAAAGTCTTCACTCCACTATCAAAACTGATGCTGGGAGTGTGTGTGGGCTTCATATATGGTGTAAATGATTAAGGTGAGTTCATAAATCAGTTAAACTAGTTTTAAAAGTAGCATCAGGTTTGTTAAAATGTACATTTAGTATTTTTGTTGGTTTTCTAGATAAATTGAGACTGAACTCAGCGGCAGCAAGACATCATGGAGGTTACGCCCAGTTCAATATAATCAATATGTTAAAAAAAGATCAATAAGAGAGATTTGAAATGACATTTGACCCATTTTATACCAAAAGTCAAACTGAATGCTCCTGAACATGTCAAATGGTGTAACCACAAAAGAATGATAGATATTAAATATTGTATCAGCTACAGTGTATTTAAGTGGACTATACTAATAATGACTTCATTTAAAACATGTAAATGTTTCCTGATCTCCATGGTTACCAGATGAAATGTAATATTTAGAACAATAGTATTCCATAGCTTTATTTAATATAAAAGTTATAATGTAAGATCATGCCACACTAGTTGATATGGTGTTAGGTAGGAAGGAAGGAAGGAAGGAAGGAAGGAAGGAAGGATGTAAGATCATGCCAAACTAGTTGATATGGTGTTAGGTAGGACGGAAGGAAGGAAGGAAGGAAGGAAGGATGTAAGATCATGCCAAACTAGTTGATATGGTGTTAGGTAGGAAGGAAGGAAGGAAGGAAGGAAGGAAGGAAGGAAGGAAGGAAGGAAGGTGTTTTATTGACTATTTACTGTTTTTAAGCAAGTTGAATTATTTGGTAAAAAGTTTTTATGGTTACACCACTTAGACATTTTTACCATAATCCTCTAATATATTCTCTCTAAATGGATTAAAAGCAGAAATATTGATGCTGGGTCAAAAAAAAGAATGTGTGAAGTTATTCATACGTTTATTTTCACATTTTAACCCTTTAAATTTAAAAACCTCATTGACCCTTATAATAATTAACAAATAATAATACTCAGAATTGTTTTACAAGCTCCTAAAAATACCAGCCTGTTTACCCGGTGGTAAAACAGGGTCCCTTTAAGGAACTTGTTTGTGATCTGCTGCTGTAGATGAAATGTCGCCTTCATTACTGCAGCAGAGTTCACACGTGTCCGCTGACAGTGACAGCAGATGTGTTTTGTGTTGATGTCGGCGGACACATGAAGGTCGACGTTCTTCAGGCTGAAAACACGAGTGTGAAACTGTGGAGAAACTAAAGATGAGCGTTAGCTTCTGTCTGACCTCCACAGTCTAGTTCTGTTTATTTCAAACATGTTAAAATAACTAAATAAACATATAAGCTCAAAACAAACAAAATAGAAATGACAGCAAACTATAAAATAATCATTCATTGTTCTAAAAGGGTGGAAGGTAAACTTTTCTAGTCCTTCACCTTTTTCCTTTTTAACTGTAACAATCAAAACAAATCTAAAAACATTAAAAACAAAACCAGAGAAACGATAACCGAAAAAAACAAGATTGTCTGTGTGGAGTCAAGTTTTCAAGTTTATTTTATTTATATAACACTTCAAAAAGCAAACAAACTTTGCACCAAAGTGCTTCACAAAGTCAGATAGATAGATAGAATGGAGAGCAGTGTAAGGACGATGGAGGTGATGTAGTCTCATTTAATTGACCTTGTTAATAACTGGGCAGCAGAGTTGTGGATCAGTTGTAGACAGGAAACGGCAGATTGAGAAATGCCGAGGTAGAGTGAGTCACAGTAGTCCAGTCTGGATGATATCAGTGAATTAATGGATGACTCTTTCTAGGTCAGAGGTTCTGAGTTGGAAGAAGTTGGACCTGACAATATAGTTTACCTGTTTGTTGATGTTTAGATCAAATATAACAGGTTCTTGCGATGTGGTCTGATTGAGGTTTCTGGCAATGGCAGTGGTCAAATGGTATGATGGTCAGATGGTATGATGGTCAGATGGTATGATGGTCAGATGGTATGATGGTCAGATGGTATGATGGTCAGGATGGTATGATGGTCAGATGGTCAGATGGTCAGATGGTATGATGGTCAGATAGTATGATGGTCAGATGGTAAGATGGTATGATGGTCAGATGGTATAATGGTCAGATGGTATGATGGTCAGATGGTATGATGGTCAGATGGTATGATGGTCAGATGGTATGATGGTCAGATGGTCAGATGGCATGATGGTATGATGGTCAGATGGCATGATGGTATGATGGTCAGATGGCATGATGGTATGATGGTCAGATGGTATGATGGTCAGATGGTATGATGGTATGATGGTCAGATGGAATGATGGTCAGATAGTATGATGGTCAGATGGTATGATGGTCAGATGGTATGATGGTATGATGGTCAGATGGTATGATGGTCAGATGGTTTGATGGTCAGATGGTATGATGGTATGATGGTATGATGGTCAGATGGTATGATGGTCAGATGGTCAGATGGTTTGATGGTCAGATGGTATGATGGTCAGATGGTATGATGGTATGATGGTCAGATGGTCAGATGGTATGATGGTATGATGGTATGATGGTCAGATGTATAATGGTATGATGGTATGATGGTCAGATGGTATGATGGTCAGATGGTATGATGGTAATGATGGTATGATGGTCAGATGGTATGATGGTCAGATGGTATGATGGTCAGATAGTATGATGGTCAGATGGTATGATGGTCAGATGGTATGATGGTCAGATGGTATGATGGTATGATGGTACGATAGTATGATGGTCAGATGGTGTGATGGTATGTTGGTCAGATGGTATGATGGTCAGATGTATGATGGTCAGATAGTATGATGGTCAGATGGTATGATGGTCAGATGGTATGATGGTCAGATAGTATGATGGTCAGATGGTATGATGGTCAGATGGTATGATGGTCAGATGGTGTGATGGTCTGATGGTATAATGGTATGATGTATGATGGTCAGATGGTATGATGGTCAGATGGTATGATGGTATGATGGTATGATAGTCTGATGGTCAGATGGTATGATAGTAAGATGGTAATGATGGTATGATGGTCAGATGGTATGATAGTAAGATGGTATGATGGTAAGATGGTCAGATGGTCAGATGGTATAATGGTATGAAGGGTCAGATGGTATGATAGTAAGATGGTATGATGGTGTGATGTCAGATGGTCAGATGGTATAATGGTATGATGGTCAGATGGTATGATGGTCAGATGGTATGGTGGTCAGATGGTATGATGGTCAGATGGAATGATGGTTTGATGGTCAGATGGTATGATAGTAAGATGGTATGATGGTCAGATGGTATGGTGGTCAGATGGTCAGATGGTATAATGGTATGTGGTCAGATGGTATGATGGTCAGATGGTGTGATGGTATGATGGTCAGATGGTCAGATGGTATGATGGTCAGATGGTATGATGGTCAGATGGTGTGATGGTATGATGGTCAGATGGTCAGATGGTATGATGTTATGATGGTCAGATGGTATGATGGTCAGATGGTATGATGGTCAGATGGTATGATGGTCAGATGGTCAGATGGTATGGTGGTATGATGGTCAGATGGTATGATAGTCAAATGGTATGATGGTTTGATGGTCAGATGGTAAGATGGTGTGATGGTCAGATGGTATGATGGTCAGATTGTATGATGGGTCAGATGGTAAGATGGTATGATGGTCAGATGGTATGATGGTCAGATGGTATGATGGTCAGATGGTATGATGGTAAGATGGTATGATGGTCAGATGGTATGATGGTAGTATGGTATGATGGTCAGATGGTATAATGGTCAGATGGTATGATGGTCAGATGGTATGATGGTCAGATGGTATGATGGTCAGATGGTATGATGGTATGATGGTCAGATGGTATGATGGTATGAATGGTCAGATAGTATGATGGTATGATGGTCAGATGGTAAGATGGTCAGATGGTATGATGGTCAGATGGTCAGATGGTCAGATGGTATAATGGTCAGATGTATGATGGTCAGATGGTATGATGGTATGATGGTCAGATGGTATGATAGTCAGATGGTATGATGGTCAGATGGTATGATGGTATGATGGTCAGATGGTATGATGGTATGATGGTATGATGGTCAGATGGTATGATGGTATGATGGTATGATGGTAAGATGGTCAGATGGTATGATGGTATGATGGTCAGATGGTCAGATGGTATGATGGTATGATGGTATAATGGTCAGATAGTATGATGGTCAGATGGTATGGTGGTCAGATAGTATGATGGTCAGATGGTATGATGGTCAGATGGGATGATGGTTATGATGGTCAGATGGTCAGATGGCATGATGGTATGATGGTCAGATGGTCAGATGGTCAGATGGTATGATAGTAAGATGGTATGATGGTATGATGGTCAGATGGTCAGATGGTCAGATGGCATGATGGTATGATAGTCAGATGGTATGATGGTCAGATGGTCAGATGGTCAGATGGTATGATAGTAAGATGGTATGATGGTATGGTGGTCAGGATGGTATGATGGTCAGATGGTAAGATGATATGATGGTATGATAGTCAAATGGTATGATGGTATGATAGTAAGATGATATGATGGTATGATGGTCAGATGATGTGATGGTATGATGGTATGGTGGTCAGATGATGTGATGGTATGATAGGTATGGTGGTCAGATGGTAAGATGATATGATGGTATGATGGTCAGATGTATGATGGTCAGATAGTCAGATGATATGATGGTCAGATGGTATGATGGTATGATGGTATGATGGTCAGATGGTATGGTGGTCAGATGGTATGATGGACAGATAGTCAGATGGTATGATGGTCAGATGGTATGATGGTATGATGTATGGTGGTCAGATGGTATGATGGTCAGATGGTGTGATGGTATGATGGTATGATGTTAAGATGGTATGATGGTCAGATGGTGTGATGGTCAGATGGTGTGATGGTATGATGGTAAGATGGTATGATGGTATGATGGTATGATGGTCAGATGATATGATCGGGCAGATGGTCAGATGGTATGATGGTCAGATGGTATGATGGTCAGATGGTATGATGGTCAGATGGTATGATGGGATGGTGGTCAGATGGTATGATGGTATGATGGTATGATAGTCAGATGGTATGATGGTCAGATGATATGATGGTCAGATGATATGATGGTCAGATGATACGATGGTATGACGGTCAGATGGTATGATGGTCAGATGGTATGATGGTCAGATGATAGGTATGATGGTCAGATGATATGATGGTATGATGGTCAGATGGTATGATGGTCAGATGATATGATGGTATGATGGTCAGATGGTATAATGGTATGATGGGCAGATAGTAAGATGAATGATGGTTTGATGGTAAGATGATCTGATGGTATGATCAACTGAAGGAAGTTATGAGAAAGCCAGTCTTTGATGTCATGGAGACAGTTTTGTAGTCGCTCATTAAACCAACAGGAATAACTTTCAGTCACTGTGATCAGAATATATTTAATTATTTTATATAAATCTTGGGACAACTTTCATTTTATCATTTTAACATATAACTGCAGCACTAAAACAGTTCCTGTACAAACATCAAAAATATATGAGAGAGATTTCTGTACTCTTTTTATTATTATTGTCCTTCCTTTTGTCTCCGGTTTGAAGTGGACGTGTTTCTATGCAACAGTCACACTTTACAACCACTTTAATCAAAATGTGTTGACAGATGTTCGCAGATGTTTCCAGGCCACACTCACGCTGCACTGATGTAACAGAACAGCTGCGTTTGTCACTGCTTACTGGAACATTTGATATAATACAGAAACATTTTTTAGGATGTGAAGCCAAGCATTAAAGGTGATGTTTGATTTAAGTAACCCCGATTGAGTCCTCAGTGTTTAATACATATGTTTGGTTATTAGACACAGCTCGATGATTTATCCTCTCCCTCAGTGTGGATGTTAACAACTGAGTAATAATCAGGAGATTCTCATTCAGTCACAGCTGAGTCTGTCGAGTCATTTCACGTCCATATTGATTACAGTTTGGAGCTGAAACATCGCTGCGTCAGCGCCTTCACACTGAATGCTGACGTGACATAAACCATCCAGAATTACACCAATGCATTTCTTCTTTGACTGAAGGATCTGAATATTTCATCCAACACTGGTTCAAAGCCTTTATTGTCACTGCACGATGTACAACATAATTAATATCTCTAGTGGTTCATACAGTTACATAAAAAACTAGAGTATTACTGTCTGAATAATAAATAAAACAAACACATAGTGTAAAACAAGATAAGAAGCAGAGTGAGAGTATATATATACTTGGTTATATTCATATAGTGAATTGTGTGGATAATATTGCACTAGATAGATAAGTAGGTAGATAGGTAGATAGATAGATAGATAGTAGGTTGATAGATAGACAGGTTGATAGATAGACAGGTTGATAGATAGATAGATAGATAGATAGATAGATAGATAGATAGATAGATGATAGATAGATAGATAGATCAAGTCAAGATGACAGCTTTGTGGAAGAAGTTGTTTTTTAGTCTATTTGTTTAGTTTTTTTATTGTACGGTGGAAAACAGGCCATGTCCATGGTGGGTTGGGTCTTTTATAATACAGCTGGCTTTCTTGCTTAGTCAGCCAGTGTCATTCAGAGGTGGTAATGTTTATATGTCATTCAGAGGTGGCAGCGTGGTCTTGTTGACACGCTCAGCTGCTTTCACCTCCCGCTGCAGTTCCCTCTGATCTTCCACTGTGCAGCTGCCGTTACCACACAGCGGTGCAGCAGTCGGTCAGCAGGGGTTTCTATGGTGGCACAGTAAAGGTTTGTCAGTGGTCTCTGCTGAGCCTTCTTCACCTGGTGAGAGATGAGTGTGGACCATGTAAGATTTGCCAAGAAGTAGACTCTAGGGACTAGATTAGGAACTTGAAACACTCCACCCTCTCCACCTCCTCCCTCGTATGCAGAGGGTTAGGGTTAGGGTTAGGGTTGGTGCTCAGTGCTCTGTTCCTGAAGTCTATCACCATCTCCTTTGTTTCTGAAGTGTTAAGGTAGCTGTTGGCTGTCTCATTGTTGGTGGTTATCAGTCCTGCTAAGGTGATGTCGTCGGCAAATTTAACAATGGTGTTTGAGGAGTGAATGGAGGAGCAGTCATGTGTGAAGAGGGGAGTAGAGGAGAGGGCTGTGGACACACCCCTGCGGCACTCTGGTGCTCAGGATCAGGGTTGATGAAGTGTGGTCTCCCATGCTGACATGATCAGGGTATTAATGCACATCTACAGGCTTGTACTTATTAGCCTGATATTCAGCAGTTTAGTTCCCTGATGGCACTTTGACATACTTCTTACAGCAGCGGTTAAATCATAGCTCAGTAGAATGGCTCGAGCTGTTTTTATAGACAGTATAAACAGTAAGCAGGTGAAATGTGTAGTCAGCTCCGTTTATTTAATAAAGACCTGAATCATAAATCTGCCTCCAAACCAGGAAAAGCAGGCAACGGTCCAGACCTCCAGAAACAGAGCAGCAGAGGTTTCTGGCACAACTTCATCTAAATCTAAGATACACAGAGAAGAAAAAAAAAAGGCCAAAAAAAAGTCAAAGCTCCAGCAGGACTTATAATATACAGACTAACTCCATCGTTAGACCCCGATGAAGGATAAAGGTGTTGGTGCTTTGACCTTTTCAGACGTCAGTGTCCACATAATCTGATGAATTAATTATACATTTGCATTAAAGTTTAAACTATTGAACTCATTTGTTGTAAAGTTTAGGGACAGGTTGTATTATTCCATCATGGTGGAAAAGTAGGAAGTAAGGAGAGAAGGAAGGAAGGAAAAGAAGGGCAGAAGGAAGGAAAGAAGGACAGAAGTAAGGAAGGAAAGAAGGACAGAAGGAAGGAAGGAAAAGAAGGATAGATGGAAGGAAGGAAGGAAGGAAGGAAAGAAAAGAAGGATAGATGCAATGAAGGAAAGAAGGACAGAAGGAAGGAAAAGAAGGATAGATGCAATGAAGGAAAGAAGGACAGAAGGAAGGAAAAGAAGGATAGATGGAAGGAAGGAAGTATGGAAGGAGGGAGGGAGCAGAGAAAGAAGCAAGGAAGGGAAGAACGAAGGAAAAATTAAAAAAAGAGGGAGGAAAGAAGGAACAGTCAAAAGAGACGGGGTCAATTTGACCCGGGAGGACGACAGGAGGGTTAAATGAGAATCACTCATGAAAATCTGAACCTGGAAGAGTTTGTATAAATGCTGTGAGGTTTAACACCACATCAGCACATCGCTTAGTCTTACTGTGATGGTTGGACTCTCCGCTGTCCTCTTTCCTCACAATCACAGTCAACCTTCAGGAAACCCTCAGCAGCAGTTTGGTCTTTACGTTGCTCAGCTGCTTCACAAACAATCACGTTGTTGCACAAATCAGCAAATGTTTTAACTTCCCAAAGCTGAGCGCCGCTGATTAGAGCCAGTGACCGAACGACCGACTCTCTGGCTGAATCCATACGTGTCTGCTTGCTTGACCTTTTACCGCGTTTTAAATTTCTGCCTGTAGGCTTCTGGCACCGACTCACATGCTTTTTATGCATTGTAACAGCAGAGAGCATGTGAGAGGGACTCCCTGTAGCACACTTCTACTACCTCACTCACACACACTGCAAACTCTGGACGAGGCACCAACACATCCGTCCTTCCTTCCTTCCTTCCTTCTTTTGTCCTTCCTTCCTTCCTTCCTTCCTTCCTTCCTTCCTTCTTTTTGTCCTTCCTTCCTTCCTTCTTTTGTCCTTCCTTCCTTCATTCCTTCCCTCCCTCCTTCCTTCCTTCCCCCCTCCTTCCTTCTTCTTCCCTCCTTTCCTTCCTCCTTCCTCCTTTCCCTCCTTACTCCCTCCCTCCTTTCCTTCCCTCCTTCTTCCTCCCTTCCGTCCTTCCTCGCTACCTCCTTTCCTTCCCTCCTTCCTCCTTTCCATCCTTACTCCCTCCCTCTTTTCCTTCTCTCCTTCTTCCTCCCTTCCGTCCTTCCTCCCTCCCTCCTTTCCTTCCCTCCTTCTTCCTCCCTTCCGTCCTTCCTCCCTCCCTCCTTTCCTTCCCTCCTTCTTCCTCCCTTCCGTCCTTCCTCCCTCCCTCCTTTCCTTCCCTCCTTCTTCCTCCCTTCCGTCCTTCCTCCCTTCCATCCTTCCTTCCCTCCCTCCTTTCCTTCCATGCTTTAATGCATTGTAACAGCAGAGAGCATGTGAGAGGGACTCCCCTGTAGCACACTTCTACTACCTCACTCACACACACTGCAAACTCTGGACATCAGAGATCATTACCACTGATTATACTCTACCGTCACAGCTTTCATACTCCACCCATGAAGACCATTAAAGAGTAAAACAGGAACAGAGATACTACAACTCAACTAAACTCAACAAACAATGACATCTACCTGCTTTAAGAGGAAACAACTTTAACCAAATAACACTTTACCTCATAAGACTGATTATACTCTACCGTCACAGCGTTCATACTCCACCCATGAAGACTATTAACTCTCCTGTCGTCCTCCCGGGTCAAACTGACCCGTCTGTTTTGACTGTTCTTTCTTTTCTCCCTTCCTTTCTCCCCTCCCTCCTTCCTTCCTCCTTCTTCCTCCCTTCCTTTCCTCCTTCTTCCTCCCTTCCATCCTTCCTCCCTCCCTCCTTTCCTTCCCTCCTTCTTCCTCCCTTCCATCCTTCCTTCCTCCCTCCTTTCCTTCCTTGACTCGAGGACAACAGGAGAGTTAAAGAGTAAAACAGGAACAGAGCTACTACCACTAAACTAAACTCAACAAACAATGACGTCTACTGCTTTAACCAAATAACACTTTACCTCATAAGACTCCCGGATGAGCTTCATTTGTCACAGTCTGGCTCTAGACTGTGTCATAAAAGTGGAGTCATGTATTCAATAGAACAAAAGTGCATTTATTAGGCAGTGTAAAAGGCCTGAGAACAAACACTATAACAATAACTATAAAGATACGGATGTGATGAACTATAACTTCCTGTCTCTCAGCTGCTGGTTCCAGTTGTGTCTGTAACTAATGAAAATAGATATAGAGAAAGAGAAATTAATATAATAATAATAATAATTATTATTAACTCTATTATAATGTGAAAAAACAACAAAGTTCAAGAATCTTTGTATAATAAAGAGAGACAAACCTCTCACAGCAGCACAGACTCACAGTATGAGCTCACATCTGAACATAATGAGATTTTATATCACATTATAACAGAGAACAAAGCTCCAGCATCTTTGTTAATAAAGAGAGACAAACCAGCTGCCTTCAAATAAATACATATTAATAAATAAAGTCATAGTTAAGATGATATTTGCAGGTTTTTTGCAGCTTCTCCAGCGTTAAACCTGAGGCCGACTGGGGTCCAGGTGTTTCCCGTCCTGCTGATACTGAATCATCTAATAATGTCATCTCTGGAGTACGATCATGTATCACAGGAAGTTAACCTGGCCGCTGCCTCAGAGGGTTTTACACTCTGCACAGAATACGACACCTTCTGTCCTCCCACCCTGGCTTCAGGTAACAGGAAGCACGAACACAGCAGCAGCTTCTGGGTTGTTAGAGGGAAGTCTTTTATTCACTCAGCTCTAATAATAATAATAATTTATTTTGTATAGCGCCTTTCATGAAACCCAAGGTCGCTTCACAAAAACAAGAAACCCAGACAAAAACACACATTTAGCAAAAGCCTGCAGGAACAAGTGCCTTTTCAATAATGATTTAAAGAGTCCAGAGTTGGTGCTTGGCGAATGGCGAGGAGGAAGAGGAGGAGGAGGAAGAGGTTGGGGGGGGGGGGGGGGGTAGAGGAGGGGGATAGGAAGAGGAAGAGGAGGAGGAGGAAGAGGAGGTGGAAGAGGGTGAAAGAGGTAGAGGAGGAGGAGGTAGATGAGGAGGGGGAGGAGGAGTGAGGAAGAGGAAGAGGTAGAGGGGGAGGGAGAGGAGGAGGGAGAGGAGGAGGAAGAGAAGGTAGAGGTGGAGGTGGAGGGGGGGGAGGTAAAGGAGGAGGCCTTCTGGTGCGGAAGGGGGGGGGGGGGTGGACAGGAGGCCCAAGTCGGTGGAGCGCAGGTCCCGTGAAGGGTGGTAGACATGGAGAAGGTCTGTTAAGTACTGGGGAGCAACGGCATGAAGAGATTTAAAGGTGAGGAGAAGAAGTTTAAAAGTGATGCGGAAGTTAATTGGAAGCCAGTGCAGCTGTTTGAGTGTGTGTGTGGTGTGTGTGTGTGTGTGTGTGTGTGTGTGTGTGTGGGTGGGGGGGGGGGTGATGTGCTGCCAGGGTTTAGTTCGAGTGAGAAACAAAACCCTGAAACATGTGGTGCAGGCTGCGTTTTAAAGGTCAGCGTGTGGCATCATTAATATTGGAAAACTATCCAGCGGAAACATCCATCGATGGTTTTATTATGTAGCTCCGAAAAATTCAGCTCAGAAAAAACATCGATTGTGATGAATGAACTCTGACAGACATGAGCTGTTCAAACACACAGAGTATCTCAGTAACAGAGGAGGGGGGGTGGGGGGGGGGGAGAGGACGCCAGGAGAATCTGAAGCTGAGCTGAGATGAGATGGTTTTATCACAGATTTCTTTATGTGCTTCTCACAGTTTGGAGTCAAAGTCAAAGTTAAAAGACTCAACTGAGAATAAAAACAGGATCAGAGGAAAGTTCTGGTCTTAACTCTTGATCTGTATCTGGATAAAGACATCTGATCTCTTTGCATTTACAGCTGCTGTTAAAATGTCTTCTTGTTTCCTCAGTTTTTCCCACATTGTGATCAGATCTCAGTAAAGGAGGAAGGGATGAGGAAGGAAGGAAGAAAAGGAGGAAGGAAGTGAGGAAAGAAGTATGGAAGGAGGGGGGGAGCAAAGAAAGAGGGAAGGAGGGTAAGAACAAAGGAAAAATGAAAGAAAGAGGAAGGAAAGAAGGAACAGAGAGAGGAGGACAGGAGGGTTTGGATGATTACTCAGCTGATTGAAAGGAGAGCAAGCGGCTCACTTAAATGCTCTTTAATTAAAGCTTTAATGAACCTGAAACTAACTGCAGAGGTTACAATGATGGGGTTGTTTACTCGCCCATAGGTTTGTCTATACAATGACATGTGTACAGACATTCAGGGACCTCTCAGCAGGATATAGACACAATGAGGCCACAGCTACATGTCTTGGCTTCATGCAGTCCAAATCTGGAGTCAAAAGACCTAAACATGCCTCCTCATCACTCCAGTTCATAACTCTGCTGCCTCTGTCTGCAGTGTATGTCTTTGCCATATGTAGCTATATATATATTTATCTATCTATCTATCTATCTATCTATTTATTTAGCTATATATCTATCTAGCTATCTATCTATCTATCTATCTATCTATCTATGTATCTATCTATCTATCTATCTATACATTTATTTAGCAATATAGCTATCTATCTATCTATCTATCTATCTATCTATCTATCTATCTATCTATCTATCTATCTATCTATTTAGCTATCTATCTATCTATCTATCTATCTATCTATCTATACATTTATTTAGCAATATAGCTATCTATCTATCTATCTATTTAGCTATCTATCTATCTATCTATCTATCTATCTATCTATCTATCTATCTATCTATTTAGCTATATATCTATCTATCTATCTATCTATCTATCTATCTATCTATCTATACATTTATTTAGCAATATAGCTATCTATCTATCTATCTATTTAGCTATCTATCTATCTATCTATCTATCTAGCTATCTAGCTATATATCTATTTATCTATTTAGAACTGAATGCATAATGATATGATTCAACTCTTTTACCCGCCGGGGCGCGCGCACAGACAGTGGAGCGCGCCGGTTACGCTCATGGACAGCCAAACTGATAGTTTAGCGTCATACGTCACATACCGTTGGAAACCTCAGAGTATTGGCTAAAAGGTTATCAACTGTCAATCAAACCCACGTTGTCGTTATCGTCGGTCACATGTCCTCATTGGCTTTGGAGGCACGTGCTGCCTAATCCTAAGCACTGATTGGCTGGTGTGTGGTGTCGTCAGAAGCAGGAGTGGCTAACGGTCATACGCTAACGGTCGTAAACATCTAGTCACGTGTACTCTGACGTAAACGGTCTGTATATGGTTTGTTCCGTGTGTGTTACGTTACGTGTTGGACTAAATACATGGACATATTGAGGAAAGTATTTTAGTTAGAAGGAAACGGATTTCATATTTCATCAGAATGGATACTTGGCGAGCTGTACAGAAAGTCCTGAGTCATAAGATGATCGTTGTGGATAAAGGGAAGATTTTGAAGGTATGTAGCATTATAGCTGCTCTCACTTTAGCTGAGTGGCTAGCCGAGCTAACCGCTAATACTATTACGGCTGTGAGCAACCATATAATTTATGAGTGGTCTTGAATGAATCAGGAGAATCTAAGCTTTCTAACGATGTACGGCATGAATATATATGTTTAACGGTTGCTGTTTAAAGCCTCCCAACCTCCGACCCGTCCCGTAGGAGGAACAGCGTGTGTTATGTGCTTCGTGTTATCATAGTTTAACAGTCAGCCAAACTCAAGTATCACACTTGAGACAGGATCAGAGCGTCCTGCTCCCTTTATTTCCTTATTTTTAGTAGAAATACCACGAGTGAAACTGCAAATAAAAGACAATACAAAACCTTAGCGACACGCTGTAAAGAAAACTAATAAACACTAATAATATTTAAAGAATAGCTATAAAACGACACGGCACAAATGAGCCGTTTACCGTTAACAGTAGGCTGATACACATCGTTGCTAAGCAACGCTCACTTTACATCAGCTCACAAATTACTTTTAACTTCTTGTATGACTTAAGTTAGTTAATAAACATCACACATTACAACACTAAACGTATTAACTTATAATTACATATTATATATTACTTCACATTAACAAACTTAGTATGACAAAGACGATCAGAGTGACCCGCCGTCTTTCTTACTGCTGGTTGCTACGTTACCGTTATAAACCGTTATGTAGCCTTCAAAATAAAATTCCAGATCGTGTGTGTGTGTGTGTGTGTGTGTGTGTGTTTCTTATGCATAATTTCTTACCATAAATTGAATCTAATGCATTCATTAAATCAAGTAATTCAAGTACCTTAAATCATAAAAAATATTCTGAGAGCAGAACAAGGGTTAATATCTATCATTCTTTTGTGGTTACACCATTTGACATTTTCAGTCTTACTTTTGGTATAAAATGGGTCAAATGTCATTTCAAATCTCTCTTATTGATCTTTTTTTAATATATTGATTATATTGAACTGGGCGTAACCTCCATGATGTCTTGCTGCCGCTGAGTTCAGTCTCAATTTATCTAGAAAACCAACAAAAATACTAAATGTACATTTTAACAAACCTGATGCTGCTTTTAAATCTAGTTTAACTGATTTATGGATTCATCATCTTACCAACATTTATTATATATATTTACCTTTATGGCAACAGAGGGTGTGATTTTTTTTTTTCCTTTTTGATTAAATATAAAGTGGTGATAATCGTCTCTCTTTCTGTGTTTGGCTCGTTTCTCACTACAGTAATAATTACAGCTAGGCATGGGCCGGTATGAGATTCAGGCGGTATGATAACCATAAGCAAAAATATCATGGTTTCACGGTATGGTGGTATTGTGATTCCAGCTCTAAAATGTTCCTAAAAGGAAGAAAAATAAAGACAGACATGTTAATTTAACCTGAATCTGTAATGACAGTGTGAGGGGTCGTGATACTCTACGCTGCAGCTGCACCACCTGAGGGATTCCTGACCTACACTTCCTGTCTTTGATCAACACTTCCTGTCTTTGACCAGCACTTCCTGTCTTTGACCAGCACTTCCTGTCTTTGACCAGACAATAAGCAGCTCATACCTCAGGAACGGTATGACAGAAAATTTGGCAATTTCGGTTATCGTGGCTTTTTCAAATCGCGGTGAACACGGTTATCATCCCATGCCTAATTACAGCAGCATTGAGCGTTTTTAGTGAATCTCTCTTCTCCTGTGAGTTAAACCTCAGAGCTTCGTCCTCTGAGAAGCTGCTCGTCCTCCTGCTGTAATATCAGCTTGTTTTTTACACCAGATTTATTTACATTAGGTCTTTAACAGTGTCCTGAATCAGCTGTTAGAAGCTGCTGTCTGTGTAACACGGTGTTCAGACAGCTGTCTCTGATTAACGTGATACTCACCTAAACACGTGATGTTCTGTGATTTCTGAGGATTTCAGGTTTATTGGTGATGACAGTGGAGATAATGATCCACTCAGGAAGTCTCACTGAATAATGTATAATGTTTCTGACTTTCACCTCTCGTTCTCTCTGTGGAGGAAGAGCAGCTTCCACCAATCACATGATCAGTGGTTTGATTCTCGGCTCTTTAACCCTTCGGAGGTCAAACTGTTTTTTGAGCCAAATGTTTCAGAAACTTTTTCACTGTGGAGAAAAAACCCTAACCCTCCTCTTCCTCCTCTTCTTCCTCCTCTCTTCTTCCTCTTCCTCCTTCTCCTCTTCCTCCTCTTCTCCCTCTGTTCCTTCCTCCTCTTCCTCCTCCTCATTATCCTCCTCTTCTTCTTCTTCCTCCTCCTCCTCTTCCTTCTCCTCTTCTTCCTCTTTCTCTTCACCCTCTTCCTCCTATTCCTCCTCATCTTCCTCCTCCTTCCCCTCTTTCTCTTCCTCATCCTCCTCATCCTACTTCTCCTCTTCCTCCTCTTCCTCCTCATCTTTCTCCTCTTCTTCCTCTTCCTCATCCTCCTCCTCCTCTACCTCCTCTTCCTCTACCTTCTCCTCTTCTTCCTCCTCTTCCTCTTCCTCAGGGTATCAGCAGTCTCTTCAGCTCCCTCAAAGTGGTGCGCCTCCTGCGTTTGGGTCGGGTTGCTAGGAAACTGGACCACTACATTGAGTACGGCGCTGCTGTGCTGGTGTTACTGGTGTGTGTGTTCGGGCTGGCGGCTCACTGGTTGGCGTGTATCTGGTACAGCATCGGCGACTACGAGGTCATCGACGAGGACAACAACAGCGTGCGCATGGACAGCTGGCTGTACCTGCTGGGCGAGACGGTGGGAACGCCGTACCGCTTCAACGCCTCGGGATCGGGCCGCTGGGAGGGCGGACCCAGCAAGGACTCGGTCTACATCACCTCGCTGTACTTCACCATGACCAGTCTGACCAGTATCGGCTTCGGGAACATCGCGCCCAACACCAACGGGGAGAAGATCTTCGCCGTGGCCATGATGATGATCGGATGTGAGTTTGAGAATGTTTTACTTTATTTAGTTAAATAATAATCTACCGTTGGAGAAGTTGCAACTAACTTTTTTTTTGGCATTTTCCCTTTACTGAAGTGATTATTCATTCATCAAAATAGTTGCTTTGTTCATTATTAACCAGAATAAATAAAAGGAGGTTGAAATAGACTCTGTGGAACATCTGTGGTTCAAGTCAGCGACAGAGTGAGGCCTTGAAATCCACCAGTGTTTTGTCCCAACTGGTTTCTAATTTAACTGGTTTCTAATTTAACTGGTTTCTAATTTAACTGGATTCCTAACCGAACAGCTCCAGCTGTGTTGAGCTTCCGTCAGCAGATTCATCACAAATTCACAAATATACATAACAGCATATTACTGGAGAGTTTTAAGTCGTAGAAACATATTTGGAAGGAAAGAAGGAAGGAGGGAAGGAAGAAGGAAGGAAAGGAGGGACAGGAGGGAGGAAGGAAGTCTCAGTTATATACAGTAGAGCTCACTAACAGAAACATATTCACTGCAGTAGATGTTGAACTGAGACTTGAACATCACCAGAAATATGTTTTATATTGGACTTGACCTGATGTTGCAAACTGTTCATTCATTGGACGAGCCCTTTTCTCCCAGCATGCTTTGCTCCATTCCACATTTTAAGAACAAACAAAGAAAATAATATATTGCAGTTATAATGTTTAAATATTCAACCATGGAAGTTATAGAAAACTGAAACAGGAGCTGATTTAAGTTGCAAAATTGGCAGTGATGAGAAAAATCCGCAGCAAGACATCATGGATAACATTGAACTGATATATAAGTCGTGTAGTTTTCTCAGTATCTTGTGGCGTCAGTGTCGCCAGCGTACATCACATGACTGAATATTGAGCGGCTCATGACGGCAGAGGAGCCGTAACACTCGGAGTATTCATGACGTCATCGGCCGACCGGGAATTGTCCCGTCTCTCCCCATGGCTTCCGCTGCTTCCCCCTGATCAAGTTATCCCTGATCTAGCCTGTGTGTCACACTGTAAGGCCTGAGTGTAACCCCCCCCCCCCCCCCATCTGGGTTATCAATAAACATCCAACACCACAGCAGACTTTAAACAAGCACCCATCCCACTAAACTGGTTCCTATTTCCCGTCTTCAGAAACGAGCTTTAAGAATCGTCTACTGCAGAGGTCACATACAGACCAATCTGATCTCATGTGGACCGGATCATTAAAAAGATGGAGGGAAGGAAGGAAGGAAGGAAGGAAGGAAATAAGAACATATGGAATGAAAGACAGGCAAAAGGAAGGAGGGAAGAAAGAGAAAGAGACATAGTGAAGGATGGACAGACAGAAGAAAGGAAGGGAGAAACGAAGAAAGGACAGAAGGAAGGAGTAAAGGAAAAAAGGAACTACTTAAAAAATAGACTCTGTATTTATAAAAACTTTGGAATATAGATCTTTAAAGGAATATTTAATAGACATTTAAATGAGCCGCAAAACTAAAATCAGGAGCTGAAAGAGGCTAAAAAAGTTGTTGATAGTTCAGAATGAGCGACTTTCACACACAGTCAGCGAGTCCCTGAACGCCTCAGGACCTCCAGACGGGAGGAGTTTCATCCTCCGTCTGTCAAATTAAACGTGACTTTCCCACACAGTCCCTCTCCACACCGACGAGCAGAGGAAACAGGAAGAGGCCGACAGCTCCGTCAATAATGTATCGACGGTGTGACACACAGCGAGCGGCGTCCAGAGCTCCGACAGACTCAAAGTGACGTTTTCAGACGGACGATCCTCCGCTCAGGATTAATAAAACAAGGCATTCGCCAACCGGCTGCAGATCTCTAAGACGAGGTCGGTTAAAAAAAAGAGTTTAGTTTCAGTTTTTGGGGGTTTTGATTCAGAACCGGGTCAATAAGTAGAATAACTGGGGCAGAATGTGTTTGAATGTGAGAGGCTTTGTGTTTTTAACCCTTTACATGCTGTTCAGGGCCAAAGTTGATCCTTTATTACATTTGAGAGATGTAAAAAAAACAAAAACACATTTCTTTTAGGTCAGGGGTGTCAAACATGCGGCCCGTGGGCCAGAACCGGCCCGCCAAGGAGTCCAATCCGGCCCACTTTCCTTCCTGTCTTCTTTTCCTTCCATCTTTCCATCCACCCTTCCTTCCTTCCATCTATCCTTACTGTCTTCTCTCCTCTTCCTTCCATCTTTCCTCCCTCCCTTCCTTCGATCCTCCCTTTCTTCCTGTCTTCTCTTCCTTCTATCAATTCTGTCCTTCCTTCCATCTTTCCTTACCGTCTTCTCTTCTCTTCCTTCCATCCTTCCTCCCTTCCTTCGATCTTCCCTTCCATCTTTTCTTCCTGTCTTCTCTTCCTTCCTTCCTTCCTTCCTTCCTTCCTTCCTTCCTTCCTTCCTTCCTCCCTTCCTCCCTTCCTTCCTTCCATCTTTTTAATGGACCGGCCCACATAAGATCAAATTGGGCTGTATGTGGCCCTTGAATGAAGATGAGTTTGACACCTCTGCTTTAGGTGGATATCGTCAAAACGTGCATCATATTTATTTTATTTTTGTGCGAATTTTATTTAAAAAAAATTAAAAAACACCGTTCAAACATTGATCATATGCTATAAAATGTCCTCCTGGATCATAAAAATCTCTCTGAAAGCTTCACTAAGGATTAATTAAACATGTATTAATGACTAATGGAGGAGTTTATGAATGTGAATCAGTGTGGAGACTAATTATGAGTCAGAATATGAAGGTTAAAAAGTTAACTGCAGTAATTTGGAGGCGTGTTTCAATCTGCTGCCTGATTTACTGGCAGCAGTCGGGTTACGTGTTCTGTAGTGAGGACAGGACTCAGATTAAATCAGCGAGGTTGAATATTTAATTTTGCTCATGAATGCTTTGTGAAAGTTAGATAATAACTGCTGCATTTAATATTTACCGGTCATATCTACAATCTAGAAACAGGATCTCTCTGTTTGTGTTTTCTGACGAGGAATCATCTCTGATCAGAATAGTTAAAGAGTTAAGAGTAAAGCCCGATTTCCACCGGGTCTGTCAGCGGTGCATTACAGCTGCGCCGCGGTCACCGGAGCTGATAGGTAACACTATAACCAATGAGAGTGTTTCCACCGGGAACGTCTCAGCAGCGGCTCTCCACACCGCAGCGCTATCAATAGGTAGCATTTCTATTTTTGACGGAGCCGTTTCCAACTCGCGACGAGCTCAACAGAGCAGATCGCACCAGACAGGAAGTCAGACACTGAATCGGCATAATAATAAAACTTCTGTCTTTCAAAATAAAACAACCCGTGCAGCCTCCCGATCGTATTTCAGCAACAAACACGAATAAACCAGACATAAAGACTCCATCTAGCTACGAAGCTACTGACACATGACATCAGCACAAACAACTAAGAAAATTACCAAATCAACCAAAATTGAGCAAGTTGTGCTGCTACTACAGTAATTACGGTAGACTAGCTACTACAGTATTTACGGTAGACTAGCTACTACAGTATTTACGGTAGACCAGCTACTACAGTATTTACGGTAGACTAGCTACTACAGTAATTATAGTAGACTAGCTACTACAGTAATTACGGTAGACTAGCTACTACAGTAATTACGGTAGACTAGCTAATACAGTAATTACGGTAGACTAGCTACTACAGTAATTACGGTAGACTAGCTACTACAGTAATTACGGTAGACTAGCTACTACAGTAATTATGGTAGACTAGCTACTACAGTAATTATAGTAGACTAGCTACTACAGTAATTACGGTAGACTAGCTACTACAGTAATTACGGTAGACTAGCTACTACAGTAATTACGGTAGACTAAAGGCTCTCGTTTGGATTTGATTGGACTGCCGTAATTACTGTATTAACAGTGCAACTTCATTTTAAAAGGCAGATTTCTCTCCCAGAGCTCCTCTGTTGTAACGCTCCCGGTGTGAGTTGACACCGAGCAGAGGACGGAGCTAAACCGTAGCACTGATGGACCCGGCGGAAATCCCCAGTAACAGTTTTCTACCTCGTTCAAACTTCTCTGTCTGTGCTTTGTTTAGTTGTGGTGTCTGGTGCTGAAGGTCAGTATCTGTATGAGACAACCTGTATTTTTTTAGCAGGTCAGGGCTAAATTTTAGGAGCACAAGCAGAGAATTCCACGTCTTAAATCAACCTGCGACGCAATTATTTCCCTTTTTAACTGAATTACTGATAAATGCTTTGATAATAAACACATCACTTAGAGAGACGACAGCGAGACACACTGATGAGTGTAGATGACTGATCACTCCTACACACACACACAGACACACACACACACAGAGACACACACACACATACACACACTCACACTCACACATACACACACACACACATACACACACTCACACACACACATATACTCACACGCACACATACTTACACACACATACTTACACACACACATTCACCCACACACATACACACACACACACACACACACACACACGTCAGCAGGTTGCACCTGTCGCAGAATGTGAGCATCTGGTCTCTGTCTGGAGTCTCATTTATTGTTGTTGCTCGACCGTCTGGTCCTAAAAACCCTTTTAGTAATCGATTAGAAGTATAAATCATCCCCAAGCTTTTTAATAAATAGACGTTTTTCATCACTGAGCTGTAAAAAGGTTCATAAATGAGAACAGCTGTCTCTGTCTGTGCTGCAGCAAATCACACAGCAGTTCCCACATCAAGTTCGCTAAAGTGTCACAATAATTATCGACTAATTGTACAATAAGTTAATTATCAACATCATCGTGTCTATAAAGGGACTCATCATAAGCTACATGGACATGAGCTTTGACCTCAGTATTAGCAGCTAAGAGGCTCTTCATGTCCTTTATTTCTCACTGTGACGTCCTGAGTGGAGACTGCAGAAGAATTAAAGGTAAATAACCCCAAACTATAATCCTCTACGGGGGTTCAGCTCCACCAGGACGAAAATAATGGGCATTTTTAAGTCAAATGCATCATTGTGGTGCGCTGTTGAGAGGAAAATGAAGAGGTTATATCTATTTTAAAAAGTTATGCTTCAGTAATTAACCTACTGGTTGTACAGGTTTGAACAGTCAGGGCCTGAATCTCAGCGCGGGTATTGCGGGTATTGCGAACTATTTAGTTGATTCCCGCAAATCCAACACTTAAAATGCGGGAAATTCCCTCACACACATTTACAGCCGTCTGCAGCGGTGCTTTCTGCAGGACGACTGGCCGGAACCGCTGTGTCCGAATGTCTGACTCTGGCTAATGGCTGCGGCCTGCTGGATGTCCATCCCCACCCATAATCTACATCTATAAATTCTCCCTAAGTTGCTCCAACCCCTCCCATCTTCCCTGCCGGCTAAAACATAGGAAAGAAGACAAAGAGAAGACACACCTGTCGTCCTCCCGGGTCTTATTGGACTGTTTATAAAGCATGTGGTATAAAATGATCACACGATTCTGTGTTAAGGCCCATTCATGCTCAACGTTAAATACGGATACGGACAGAGCAGTACCACCGGAAACCATGGGGGGGCAGTGTTGCTGTCATTACTCCATACCTAGCTCTAGTGAGACACGAAGAAGAAATGTTTGTAATTGATAAATAAAATGATAGTCACTCACTTCTCCACTCCTTAGCATTCTGCTAGACCATTCTCTTAACAGGTTTCCGTTACTAGTGTTATAAACGGTGACAAACCTATTTATTATTAGTAAAAACACAATATGTCGCTGAAAGACATTGCAATGTCTATTGAAAACAGTTTTCATGTTCATCAAATTTTTTAAAATCAGCCTTCAGTCAAACAGTAGACTACATTGTTGCCGTGGTGGAATAATGTTTCCTCCCATCAATAATCATCTCAAATAATTCAACATGTCTATTTATCTTTAAGCGTTCGTGTAGTAAGTGTTTATGTAGTAGAGGGAATAACAACATTAATCCGAGAGTCATATTGCGCTGTCTCGACTGAGTTTCCGAATTCCCGACACTGTTCATATTATTTCTATTCTATTATCATATATTTAATGTCTTTACTGAAATGGCCTTTGTTGAATAATGAATATATATTAAATATACTTTGTTAAGCTTTATTTATAGGCCTACATGTAATGATGATAATCAATGAGACATAGGGTTTCATTTTAAAGAGAGATCGGTCCTGGACAACAGAACATTACAGTACAACACTGAGATACAGATATATAATTACATTTTCTTATTTATTTATAAAATGTTTAAAACTGTTCCATTTTGTGATATGTTGTCAAGGTAAAATATAATAAACTCCAACGACAGTTAAAGATTAATATATTTTTGCTGACAACCAAAACAATACTTCAATCTAAGTCCTTCCTCTGATGGAAAGGTTCAAGTTCTTCTTTGCATACTTTAGGGTGGTGCCCTTAAAACTCTGGTTTGCAATAACTTCATGACACAATTACAGCTTATATTTATATTTTTATTTATTTAATTATTTCACACACACACATCACAACACACATCACATCACACATGAACACACATTACTAAACTAAAAACTAAACAATCAAAGGAAACTTAACATTACTAAATAAAATCAAAGGAAACTTAACATTACTAAATAAAATCAAAGGAAACTTAACGTTATAAATAAAATCAAAGGAAACTTAACATTACTAATAAAATCAAAGGAAACTTAACATTACTAATAAAATCAAAGGAAACTTAACATTACTGAACTAAATCAAATCAACTCTAAACTAAAACTACTTTCTGAAACACAGAACTTGTGCAACGTTGGCGAGGACGCGTCTGACCACGCTCCTCCTCTTCGGTAGAAGGTGATGCGTGATCGACGCGGCAACGCATTTCTGGATGGTCCGATCCTCCATCCTGAACAATACCAGCATGTTTGAAGCTTTGCCCCATATTCTACGTAGTTTACGATATATTAACTTATCCACGTTTTTCAGGTGTTCAGTGGTTATTATGAAATCGTCGTTTTCAAACTCTGCCCAAATGTACTCGAAGACTCCGTCAACCATTTCTTGGTTCCAGTCGAGTTTCGATGTTTTGGAGTCTCTGATGACGCGACTCATTAGCTTGTCTACGATGATTCTTAGCGACATCTTATACTGCATTTTGTTAAAGTCTTGCCTCTCACTCCTTTTTGAGCTCCCCCCACTAACACGATCCCCACTTAATACCCGCCCCTCCCTTTCCCTCTCCTTATTTTCCTTGTCTTCTCTTTCTCTCTCCTCTCTCTCCTTCCTTTCCTTCTCCCTACTCAACTCCTCCCTTTCTCTCTCCTTCCTTTCCTTCTCCCTACTCAACTCCTCCCTTTCTCTCTCCTTCCTTTCCTTCTCCCTACTCAACTCCTCCCTTTCTCTCTTCTTCCTTTCCTTCTCCCTACTCAACTCCTCCCTTTCTCTCTTCTTCCTTTCCTTCTCCCTACTCAACTCCTCCCTTTCTCTCTTCTTCCTTTCCTTCTCCCTACTCAACTCCTCTTTTTCTCTCTCCTTCCTTTCCTTCTCCCTACTCAACTCCTCCCTTTCTCTCTCCTTCCTTTCCTTCTCCCTACTCAACTCCTCCCTTTCTCTCTCCTTCCTTTCATTCTCCCTACTCAACTCCTCTCTTTCTCTCTCCTTCCTTTCCTTCTCCCTACTCAACTCCTCCCTTTCTCTCTCCTTCCTTTCCTTCTCCCTACTCAACTCCTCTCTTTCTCTCTCCTTCCTTTCCTTCTCCCTACTCAACTCCTCCCTTTCTCTCTCCTTCCTTTCCTTCTCCCTACTCAACTCCTCCCTTTCTCTCTCCTTCCTTTTCTTCTCCCTACTCAACTCCTCCCTTTCTCTCTCCTCTCTTTCCTTCTCCCTACTCAACTCCTCTCTTTCTCTCTCCTCCCTTTCCTTCTCCCTACTCAACTCCTCCCTTTCCCTCTCCTCTCTTTCCTTCTCCCTACTCAACTCCTCTCTTTCTCTCTCCTCCCTTTCCTTCTCCCTACTCAACTCCTCCCTTTCTCTCTCCTCCCTTTCCTTCTCCCTACTCAACTCCTCCCTTTCCCTCTCCTCCCTTTCCTTCTCCCTACTCAACTCCTCTCTTTCTCTCTCCTTCCTTTCCTTCTCCCTACTCAACTCCTCCCTTTCTCTCTCCTTCCTTTCCTTCTCCCTACTCAACTCCTCCCTTTCTCTCTCCTTCCTTTCCTTCTCTCCACTCCTCACCCTCTCCTCACTTAATTGTTGTTCCTCCCTTTTTGTTGTTTCTTCACTCCTTATTGATAAGGGTTCTGGAGTAAGTTCACCTAAATATTGCTTAGTGGTTTCATTGCTCACTATAGCATTCACAACATCGTCCGTATCATTGTTCACCTGAATTTTGTTCCACCATCGCATGAGGCTAAGGAAGCCTCGCACCCTGTTGCATACGTCCGCATAAATGTTTTTTTCTTTCTCCAATTTCTTGTCGGACATGTTGCCAACATGACCATAGATCAGGTCGCTTAGTTGTTTGGAGAAGGATAACTTCTCCTCTTTCGTCACAGACCGTGTTCTTGACAGCTCACTGCCGCTCATAATGGACTTCTCCAGGAATTTCTTGAAATTAAAAATGACCACCTGGGTGTCAATCTTTGACAATTTGGGGCTTTGGTATTTGGCCCTCAACTGGGCCACGATCCGGTGAATTGAAGACCTGGCTAGGGTCTTCGACAGGAACTCTCTTATTTGTTCTTTGGCTCTGTTGA
Source organism: Scomber colias (assembly GCA_021039105.1). Taxonomy (NCBI): domain Eukaryota; kingdom Metazoa; phylum Chordata; class Actinopteri; order Scombriformes; family Scombridae; genus Scomber; species Scomber colias. The sequence goes on from JAJDFG010000863.1 coordinate 26,033, forward strand.
GGGTTATACTACGCTTCGGTTCCTCTTTGTCCGACCTCTTCATATAATGGACTTCTTCTTCTATTAGTCCAGCCACATACGAACCTATCACTTCGATCTTTAGAGAGGACTGAATGAGGTCAAATTCCTCGTCTAAAAGAGGTTCCAGTACCTCCGTTACTTGACTTGTGAGAACAGCTTGGACGACTTTCTCCAAACTGTCAGATTTTTGTTTTGGTCCAAACCAAAACAAATCATCGTCTAAATCATCCACGACTTTCTCCAAGCTGTCAGATTTTTGTTTTGGTCCAAACCAAAAGAAATCATCGTCTAAATCATCAATGATCTCCTCCCTCTTGTCTTGGACTGCTCTGGACTTACTTTGTATGGCGAATATGTTTTTGCCTTTTTGTAAACAGTCTTTGAATAATTCACTGGCATAGTGAATCATGTGATTCAGTCTGCGTGATGGAGTTTCACGTGCCGGTTGGTCATTGTCCTTTTCTTTGCTCATGCTCTCCATCACTTCCTTCACCATGAGCTTAGCTAGCTTTTCTGAACTGGGGCTGTGGTCTCCCTCAGGAACCCCCAGAGCTTGCTGGAAAATGTCCATTACAGTTTTGTCCAGGACAATGTTTTCTTGTGTAATATCTTTCAGGTGTGCAAACGCTTGAAAAGCATTTGTAATTGCTGACAATAGTTCAGCGAGCATTTCTGCAATCAAAATCTTGGTTGCAGTGTTGGGTGTACCTGATTTAATCAGGTCCCACTGTTTAGCTGTGAGTTTGTTAAAGAAGGATGTGATCACCCTACAAACCTTCTCTACATCGACATGCATTTTCATTTGTGTGGTATCCATGTTTGTATAGTATGGTTTGATTCCTTGGTAGTAGGATTGATTTGCTTTGAGTTTTGAGAACTGTGCTCGGCTTTGTCTTCACTTATTGGTTTGTGAAAATAGGTTGACTTCATGTGGACGGGCAGTCCTATTTCAATACTCTGTTAATGTCCAGGCTTTGATCTTGGACTAGATTAAAGCATCAAAGTGTGACATCACCGTCCTTATGACATCATACCTCTAAAAAATGGAATCCAGAATGTTTCATAGCAACCGTTGCTAGGCACCTGCTGCACTGTTTGGCAGATTTACATTTGAGTCAGCAGGAAACACTAAAGTCAAGTTTCTAAACACAACAAACCCATCAAATAGTGAAAAATATGTATAAAATACTAATCTGATAAAAATATGACAGTTTGCAGGCTGTTTGTGTAAAAAAATAAAACAATAAATAAAAAATTATAAATATATATATATATATATATATATATATATATATATATATATATATATATTGTGAAAGCTGAGTTAAAGCTCTTTTCAAATATGTCTATTTATTTCATAGCTTGTCTCTAACAAATATTACGGTGATCTGAAGTCGGCTGATTTTTCAGGTTTAAAGAATCACGACGTTCTAGAATCACAAAAGCCAAGTGTCTCTTTACATGTAAAATGTGATTTTATTTTATTATCTCTGGAACAGACGGAAACACAGATTACACTGAGATTAATAAATGTTGGTAAGATGATGAATTCATAAATCAATTAAACTAGTTTTAAAAGCAGCATCAGGTTTGTTAAAATGTACATTTAGTATTTTTGTTGGTTTTCTAGATAAATTCAGACTGAACTCCGCAGCAAGACATCATGGAGGTTACGCCCAGTTCAATATAATCAATATATTAAAAAAAGATCAATAAGAGAGATTTGAAATGACATTTGACCCATTTTATACCAAAAGTAAGACTGAATGCTCCTGAAAATGTCAAATGGTGTAACCACAAAAGAATGATAGATATTAAATATTGTATCAGCTACAGTGTATTTAAGTGGACTTATACTAATAATGACTTCATTTAAAACCTGTAAATGTTTCCTGATCTCCATGGTAACCAGATGAAATGTAATATTTAGAACAATAGTATTCCATTAGCTTTATTTAATATAAAAGTTATAATGTAAGATCATGCCAAACTAGTTGATATGGTGTTAGGTAGGAAGGAAGGAAGGCAGGAAGGAAGGAAGGAAGGAAGGAAGGATGTAAGATCATGCCAAACTAGTTGATATGGTGTTTTATTGACTACTGTTTTTAAGCAAGTTGAATTATTTGGTACTAAAGGTACAAGAGAGAGATTTGAAATGACATTTGCACCATTATTTTAACCAAAAGTAAGACTGAATGCTCCTGAAAATGTCTAATGGTGTAACCACAAAAGAATGATATATATTAAATATTTGATCACCGACATTGTATTTACCGTAAATATCAGTATAGAAGGGGCAGTTGCCCTTAGCAACTGTAGGACCTTAGCTGCCCTTAGCAACCGTAGGACATTAGCTATCCTTAGCAACCGTAGGGCCTTAGCTGCCCTTAGCAACCGTAGGGCCTGGGCTGCCCTTAGCAACCGTAGGGCCTTAGTTGCCCTTAACAACCATAGGGCCTTAGCTGCCCTTAGCAACCTGTCGCTGGGTAGAAACCGAGCTACTTTTTTGTGAAAGTGATAATTGTACTGTGATTATTACTGAGGTTGTACTAAGTGGTGCTGGTGGACTTGAGTGCATTACATTAAATGGTGTTCTTAATATTTTGCCCTCCTCATGTATGTTAATGGACAAAATATTAGGAACACCTTTCAATATAATTCACCCTAATACACCACAATTCACCCTAATACACCACAATTCACCTTAATACACCACAATTCACCTTAATACACCACAATTCACCCTAATACACCACAATTCACCCTAATACAACCCTAATACATTATTTATTATATCACTTTTTTGACAATATCAACAAAAACTGAAAATGTATAAACTTCAAAAAAGCTGAATTTATAGCAGAGCTGTTTATTGGATTGAATTATATTGCACATGTGTTCCTAATGAAGTTGCAGGTGACTGTAGTTCAGAGAATAAAACTACTAAAGTATTTACTAAATAACTAATTATTATATAATATAGTTCAGAAAATACCTTAAATTGAAGGAAAGTGACAAAATACAATCTGCGGTAAGAATAGGACAGGGTGCGACCTATAGCCCCCCAACAAAGTAAAATCCCCCTATATGAAGCATTTAAGGCGGAATTCCCCCCTATTTTAAAAAAATGAATTTCAGGCCCTGACAGTGATGGGAAGGAAATGTGACCAGTTCATAAATGTTTTAGACTAATGTTCATATTTCAGATTGTCATTTGATTTTGACAGTTTTCAGTAAATATATTTTTCTACATTGTTTCCAGTTTGTTTTTTGTGTCTTTAAATAACTAAACTCTGCAGCAGACGGTTATCAAAGCTGCATATAAAATAACACAAACACACCCTAACCCACCCTGGAAGACATTTATACCTCCCATCATCTGTTACCGGACAGTTAAAACCAGAACCAGCAGACTGTTAAACAGCTTTTATTCTAAACCCATCACCACATTAAACACAAGCTTACAAACCTGAACTCAGACCTAACAACACATAAACCTCACAAACACCAAAGTGCAATAAACCAACTTGTGCAATATTACTGTGAAATGTGAAAATGTATGTATGTTGGCACTTTTGTATGACTGAGTGTGTGTTTGGTCAAAATCAGCATGAATTGAACTTTGAACCTGGATTCTGATGAATGAAGGATTATCTCCTCCCTTGATGAACAATGATTCTTTAGTTTAGTATTTTCACACATGAGTATCTTTAGGGAGGTAAAATACAGATATTTTAAGGTGTGACGCTGTGGTTAATGTCTAGTTTACTTGGTTAGAACTATGTAAAGATCATGTGTGGGTTCAAACCAGGCGGGGAGCTCTGGTCCTCTGAAATGAGACCAACCAGGAAGTAACTTAGAGCTGCATTCTATCAAAAGGCCACCAGGGGGCGACCGTCTCTATACAAGTCAATGGAGAATTCACCAACTTCTCACTTGATTTCTAACCTCAGTAAACGTTTTCAAAATGTGTTTATGGTCTCAATCGCTAGTTTGAAGCCTTCTTCAATGCAGTATGATGTTCATTTGGGACATTTTGGCCTCCCTGATTTTATATGTGACGATAAAGCAGGGTATGCATTAGGGCGTGGCTACGTCCTGATTGACAGGTTGATTGACCAATGTCCTCGAGATCCAGCCCTTGTAACCATAGCAACCTCCACGCTCCGCCTATGGCTCCGCCCATGGCCCCGTCCATGGCCCCACCTCATGCCCATATAAGTAAAATCTGTGTTTTTATTTTTCCCAGCATGCACCTGAAATTTTCAAGATGGCGCTGCCTAGATTAGGAACTATTGGCTTCCGAGCAGCAGTCCACAAACCAATGGGTGACGTCACTGATGTTACGTCCATTTCTTTTGTACAATCTATGTATAAAACGTCTTGCCCATGAAGAATAGAACAGAACAGAATAAAACTTTATTGTCCATCATGGTGGACAATTGTCTTTGACTCACCAATAAAAGACATGCACTAGACAGAAATGACATGAGATCTATAGAGTCCACAAACTCCTTAAAATCATTCTTAAAATACATAAAATACCTCAGTATAAAATATAAGTGCGTATTGGTTCCTGTGTGCATGTTGAAGTGTTTAAAATATGAATTGCACTTGGGATAAAATACTACTTATGAATATTATTTCTATTCTATTATCATATATTTAATGTCTTTACTGAAATGGCCTTTGTTGAATAATGAAAATATATTATAAATATACTTTGTTAAGCTTTATTTATAGGCCTACATGTATTGATGATAATCAATGAGACATAGGGTTTCATTTTAAAGAGAGATCGGTCCTGGACAACAGAACATTACAGTACAACACTGAGATACAGATATATAATTACATTTTCTTATTTATTTATGAAATGTGTAAAACTGTTCCGTTTTGTGATATGTTGTCAAGGTAAAATATAATAAACTCCAACGACAGTTAAAGATTAATATATTTTTGCTGACAACCAAAACAATACTTCAATCCAAGTCCTTCCTCTGATGGAAAGGTTCAAGTTCTTCTTTGCATACTTTAGGGTGGTGTCCTTAAAACTCTGGTTTGCAATAACTTCATGACACAATTACAGCTTATATTTATATTTTTATTTATTTATATATTTCACACACACATCACACACACACATCACAACACAACACACATAAACACACATTACTAAACTAAAAACTAAACAATCAAAGGAAACTTAACATTATAAATAAAATCAAAGGAAACTTAACATTACTAATAAAATCAAAGGAAACTTAACATTACTAATAAAATCAAAGGAAACTTAACATTACTAAATAAAATCAAAGGAAACTTAACATTACTAAATAAAATCAAAGGAAACTTAACATTATAAATAAAATCAAAGGAAACTTAACATTACTAATAAAATCAAAGGAAACTTAACATTACTAAATAAAATCAAAGGAAACTTAACATTACTAAATAAAATCAAAGGAAACTTAACATTACTAATAAAATCAAAGGAAACTTAACATTACTAATAAAATCAAATCAACTCTAAACTAAAACTACTTTCTGAAGCCCAGAACTTGTGCAATGTTGGCGAGGACGCGTCTGACCACGCTCCTCCTCTTCGGTAGAAGGTGATGCGTGATCGACGCGGCAACGCATTTCTGGATGGTCCGATCCTCCATCCTGAACAATACCAGCATATTTGAAGCTTTGCCCCATATTCTACGTAGTTTACGATATATTAACTTATCCACGTTTTTCAGGTGTTCAGTGGTTATTATGAAATCGTCGTTTTCAAACTCTGCCCAAATGTACTCGAAGACTCCGTCAACCATTTCTTGGTTCCAGTCGAGTTTCGGTGTTTTGGAGTCTCTGATGACGCGACTCATCAGCTTGTCTACGATGATTCTTAGCGACATCTTATACTGCATTTTGTTAAAGTCTTGCCTCTCACTCCTTTTTGAGCTCCCCCCACTAACACGATCCCCACTTAATACCCGCCCCTCCCTTTCCCTCTCCTTATTTTCCTTGTCTTCTCTTTCTCTCTCCTCTCTCTCCTTCCTTTCCTTCTCCCTACTCAACTCCTCCCTTTCTCTCTCCTTCCTTTCCTTCTCCCTACTCAACTCCTCCCTTTCTCTCTCCTTCCTTTCCTTCTCCCTACTCAACTCCTCCCTTTCTCTCTTCTTCCTTTCCTTCTCCCTACTCAACTCCTCCCTTTCTCTCTCCTTCCTTTCCTTCTCCCTACTCAACTCCTCCATTTCTCTCTCCTTCCTTTCCTTCTCCTTACTCAACTCCTCCCTTTCTCTCTCCTTCCTTTCCTTCTCCTTACTCAACTCCTCCCTTTCTCTCTCCTCCCTTTCCTTCTCTCCACTCCTCACCCTCTCCTCACTTAATTCTTGTCCGTCCCTTTTTGTTGTTTCTTCACTCCTTATTGATAAGTCTTCTGGAATGAGTTCACCTAAATATTGCTTAGTGGTTTCATTGCTCACTATAGCATTCACAACATCGTCCGTGTCATTGTTCACCTGAATTTTGTTCCACCATCGCATGAGGCTGAGGAAGCCTCGCACCCTGTTGCATACGTCCGCATAAATGTTTTTTTCTTTCTCCAATTTCTTGTCGGACATGTTGCCAACATGACCGTAGATCAGGTCGCTTAGTTGTTTGGAGAAGGATAACTTCTCCTCTTTGGTCGCGGACAGTGTTCTTGACAGCTCACTGCCGCTCATAATGGACTTCTCCAGGAATGTCTCGAAATCAAAGATGAGCACCTGGCTATCAACCTTTGACATATTGGGGCTTTGGTATTTGGCCCTCAACTTGGCCACGATCCGGTGAATTGAAGACCTGGCTAGGGTCTTTGACAGGAACTCTCTTATTTTTTCTTTGGCTCTGTTGAGGGTTATACTACGCTTCGGTTCCTCTTTGTCCGACCCCTTTATATTATGGACTTCTTCTTCTATTAGTCCAGCCACATACGAACCTATCACTTCGATCTTTAGAGAGGACTGAATGAGGTCAAATTCCTCGTCTAAAAGAGGTTCCAGTACCTCCGTTACTTGACTTGTGAGAACAGCTTGGACGACTTTCTCCAAGCTGTCAGATTTTTGTTTTGGCCCCAACAAATATCTGTCTAAGTCATCCATGATCTCCTCCCACTCGTCTTTGACTGCTCTGGACTTGCTTTGTATGGCGAATATGTTTTTGCCTTTTTGTAAACAGTCTTTGAATAATTCACTGGCATAGTGAATCATGTGATTCAGTCTGCGAGGTGGAGTTTCACGTGCCGGTTGGTCATTGTCCTTTTCTTTGCTCATGCTCTCCATCACTTCCTTCACCATGAGCTTAGCTAGCTTTTCTGAACTGGGGCTGTGGTCTCCCTCAGGAACCCCCAGAGCTTGCTGGAAAATGTCCATTACAGTTTTGTCCAGGACAATGTCTTCTTGTGTAATATCTTTCAGGTGTGCAAACGCTTGAAAAGCATTTGTAATTGCTGACAATAGTTCAGCGAGCATTTCTGCAATCAAAATCTTGGTTGCAGTGTTGGGTGTACCTGATTTAATCAGGTCCCACTGTTTAGCTGTGAGTTTGTTAAAGAAGGATGTGATCACCCTACAAACCTTCTCTACATCCACGTGCATTTTCATTTGTGTGGTATCCATATTTGTATAGTATAGTTTGATTCCTTGGTAGTAGGATTGATTAGCTTTGAGTTTTGAGAACTGTGCTCGGCTTTGTCTTCACTTACTGGTTTGTGAAAATAGGTTGACTTCATGTGGACGGGCAGTCCTATTTCAATACTCTGTTAATGTCCAGGCTTTGATCTTGGACTAGATTAAAGCATCAAAGTGTGACATCACCGTCCTTATGACATCATACCTCTAAAAAATGGAATCCAGAATGTTTCATAGCAACCGTTGCTAGGCACCTGCTGCACTGTTTGGCAGATTTACATTTGAGTCAGCAGGAAACACTAAAGTCAAGTTTCTAAACACAACAAACCCCTCAAACTAGTGAAAAATATGTATAAAAATACTAATCTGATAAAAATATGACAATTTGCAGGCTGTTTGTGTAAAATTTATATGTATATATAGTTTTTTTTGTGAAAGCTGAGTTAAAGCTCTTTTCAAATATGTCTATTTATTTCATAGCTTGTCTCTAACAAATATTACGGTGATCTGAAGTCGGCTGATTTTTCAGGTTTAAAGAATCACAACGTTATAGAATCACAAAAGCCAAGTGTCTCTTTACATGTAAAATGTGATTTTATTTTATTATCTCTGGAACAGACGGAAACACAGATTACACTGAGATTAATAAATGTTGGTAAAATGATGAATTCATAAATCAATTAAACTAGATTTAAAAGCAGCATCAGGTTTGTTAAAATGTACATTTAGTATTTTTGTTGGTTTTCTAGATAAATTCAGACTGAACTCAGCGGCAAGACATCATGGAGGTTACACCCAATTCAATATAATCAATATATTAAAAAAAGATCAATAAGAGAGATTTGAAATGACATTTGACCCATTTTATACCAAAAGTAAGACTGAATGCTCCTGAAAATGTCAAATGGTGTAACCACAAAAGAATGATAGATATTAAATACTGTATCACCTACAGTGTGTTTAAGTGGACTTATACTAATAATGACTTCATTTAAAACATGTAAATGTTTCCTGATCTCCATGGTAACCAGATGAAATGTAATATTTAGAACAATAGTATTCCATTAGCATTATTTAATATAAAAGTTATAATGTAAGATCATGCCAAACTAGTTTATATGGTGTTAGGTAGGAAGGAAGGAAGGAAGGAAGGAAGGAAGGAAGGAAGGAAGGAAGGAAGGATGGATGGAAGGATGTAAGATCATGCCAAACTAGTTGATATGGTGTTTTATTGACTACTGTTTTTAAGCAAGTTGAATTATTTGGTACTAAAGGTACAAGAGAGAGATTTGAAATGACATTTGCACCATTTTTTTAACCAAAAGTAAGACTGAATGCTCCTGAAAATGTCTAATGGTGTAACCACAAAAGAATGATATATATTAAATATTTGATCACCTACAGTGTATTTACCGTAAATATCAGTATAGAAGGGACAGTTGCCCTTAGCAACTGTAGGACCTTAGCTGCCCTTAGCAACCGTAGGGCCTTAGCTGCCCTTAGCAACCGTAAGGCCTTAGCTGCCCTTAGCAACCGTAGGGCCTGAGCTGCCCTTAGCAACCGTAGGGCCTGAGCTGCCCTTAGCAACCTGTCGCTGGGCAGAAACCGAGCTACTTTTTTGTGAAAGTGATAATTGTACTGTGATTATTACTGAGGTTGTACTAAGTGGTGCTGGTGGACTTGGGTGCATTACATTAAATGGTGTTCTTAATATTTTGCCCTCCTCATGTATGTTAATGGACAAAATATTAGGAACACCTTTCAATACAATTCACCCTAATACACCACAATTCACCCTAATACACCACAATTCACCCTAATACACCACAATTCACCCTAATACACCACAATTCACCCTAATACACCACAATTCACCCTAATACAACCCTAATACATTATTTATTATATCACTTTTTTGACAATATCAAGAAAAACTGAAAATGTATAAACTTAAAAAAAGCTGAATTTGTAGCAGAGCTGTTTATTGGATTGAATTATATTGCACATGTGTTCCTAATGAAGTTACAGGTGATTGTAGTTCAGAGAATAAAACTACTAAAGTATTTACTAAATAACTAATTATTATATAATATAGTTCAGAAAATACCTTAAATTGAAGGAAAGTGCCAAAATAAAATCTGCGGTAAGAATAGGGGAGTTCTGGTCCTCTGAAATGAGGCCAACGCGGAAGTAACTTAGAGCTGCATTCTATCAAAAGGCCACCAGGGGGCGACCGTCTCTATACAAGTCAATGGAGAATTCACCAACTTCTCACTTGATTTCTAACCTCAGTAAACGTTTTCAAAATGTGTTTATGGTCTCAATCGCTAGTTTAAAGCCTTCTTCAATGCAGTATGATGTTCATTTGGGACATTTTGGCCTCCCTGATTTTATATGTGACGATAAAGCAGGGTATGCATTAGGGCGTGGCTACGTCCTGATTGACAGGTTGATTGACCAATGTCCTCGAGATCCAGCCCTCGCAACCATAGCAACCTCCCCGCTCCGCCCATGGCCCCGCCTCATGCCCATATAAGTAGAATCCGTGTTTTTATATATGTTTTAGAATAGAACAGAATAAAACTTTATTGTCAGTCATGGTGGACAATTGTCTTTGACTCACCAATAAAAGACATACACTAGATAGAAATGACATAAGATCTATAGAGTCCACAAACTCCTTAAAATCATTCTTAAAATACATAAAATACCAAAGTATAAAATATAAGTGCGTATTGGTTCCTGTGTGCATGTTGAAGTGTTTAAAATATGAATTGCACTTGGGATAAAATACTACTTATGAATATTATTTCTATTCTATTATCATATATTTAATGTCTTTACTGAAATGGCCTTTGTTGAATAATGAAAGTATGTTATAAATATACTTTGTTAAGCTTTATTTATAGGCCTACATGTAATGATGATAATCAATGAGACATAGGGTTTCATTTAAAGAGAGATCGGTCCAGTGGTGCTGGTGGACTTGGGTGCATTACATTAAATGGTGTTCTTAATATTTTGCCCTCCTCATGTATGTTAATGGACAAAATATTAGGAACACCTGTCAATATAATTCACCTTAATACACCACAATTCACCCTAATACACCACAATTCACTTTAATACACCACAATTCACCCTAATACACCACAATTCACCCTAATACACCACAATTCACCCTAATACACCACAATTCACCTTAATACACCACAATTCACCCTAATACATTATTTATTATATCACTTTTTTGACAATGTCACCAAAAACTGAAAATGTATAAACTTCAAAAAAGCAGAATTTATAGCAGAGCTGTTTATTGGATTGAATTATATTGCACATGTATTCCTAATGAAGTTACAGGTGATTGTAGTTCAGAGAATAAAACTACTAAAGTATTTACTAAATAACTAATTATTATATAATGTAGTTCCTTAAATTGAAGGAAAGTGACAGTATATATAATCTGCGGTAAGAATAGGGGAGTTCTGGTCCTCTGAAATGAGGCCAACGCGGAAGTAACTTAGAGCTGCATTCTATCAAAAGGCCACCAGGGGGCGACCGTCTCTATACAAGTCAATGGAGAAGTAACTTAGAGCTGCATTCTATCAAAAGGCCACCAGGGGGCGACCGTCTCTATACAAGTCAATGGAGAATTCACCAACTTCTCACTTGATTTCTAACCTCAGTAAACGTTTTCAAAATGTGTTTATGGTCTCAATCGCTAGTTTAAAGCCTTCTTCAATGCAGTATGATGTTCATTTGGGACATTTTGGCCTCCCTGATTTTATATGTGACGATAAAGCAGGGTATGCATTAGGGCGTGGCTACGTCCTGATTGACAGGTTGATTGACCAATGTCCTCGAGATCCAGCCCTCGCAACCATAGCAACCTCCCCGCTCCGCCCATGGCCCCGCCTCATGCCCATATAAGTAGAATCTGTGTTTTTATATATGTTTTAGAATAGAACAGAATAAAACTTTATTGTCAGTCATGGTGGACAATTGTCTTTGACTCACCAATAAAAGACATACACTAGACACAAATGACATAAGATCCATAGAGTCCACAAACTCCTTAAAATCATTCTTAAAATACATAAAATACCAAAGTATAAAATATAAGTGCGTATTGGTTCCTGTGTGCATGTTGAAGTGTTTAAAATATGAATTGCACTTGGGATAAAATACTACTTATGAATATTACTTCTAGTCTATTGTCATATATTTAATGTCTTTACTGAAATGGCCTTTGTTGAACAATGGAAATACATTATAAATATACTTTAAGCTGTATTTATAGGCCTACATGTAATGATGATAATCAATGAGACATAGGGTTTCATTTTAAAGAGAGATCGGTCCTGGACAACAGAACATTACAGTACAACACTGAGATACAGATATATAATTACATTTTCTTATTTATTTATGAAATGTGTAAAACTGTTCCATTTTGTGATATGTTGTCAAGGTAAAATATAATAAACTCCAACGACAGTTAAAGATTAATATATTTTTGCTGACAACCAAAACAATACTTCAATCCAAGTCCTTCCTCTGATGGAAAGGTTCAAGTTCTTCTTTGCATACTTTAGGGTGGTGTCCTTAAAACTCTGGTTTGCAATAACTTCATGACACAATTACAGCTTATATTTATATTTTTATTTATTTAATTATTTCACACACACACACACACATACATCACAACACAACACACATAAACACACATAAACACACATTACTAAACTAAAAACTAAACAATCAAGGAAACTTAACATTATAAATAAAATCAAAGGAAACTTAACATTATAAATAAAATCAAAGGAAACTTAACACTACTAATAAAATCAAAGGAAACTTAACACTACTAATAAAATCAAAGGAAACTTAACATTATAAATAAAATCAAAGGAAACTTAACATTACTAAATAAAATCAAAGGAAACTTAACATTACTAATAAAATCAAAGGAAACTTAACATTACTAATAAAATCAAAGGAAACTTAACATTACTAAACTAAATCAAATCAACTCTAAACTAAAACTACTTTCTGAAGCCCAGAACTTGTCCAATGTTGGCGAGGACGCGTCTGACCACGCTCCTCCTCTTCGGTAGAAGGTGATGCGTGATCGACGCGGCAACGCATTTCTGGATGGTCCGATCCTCCATCCTGAACAATACCAGCATGTTTGAAGCTTTGCCCCATATTCTACGTAATTTACGATATATTAACTTATCCACGTTTTTCAGGTGTTCAGTGGTTATTATGAAATCGTCGTTTTCAAACTCTGCCCAAATGTACTCGAAGACTCCGTCAACCATTTCTTGGTTCCAGTCGAGTTTCGATGTTTTGGAGTCTCTGATGACGCGACTCATCAGCTTGTCTACGATGATTCTTAGCGACATCTTATACTGCATTTTGTTAAAGTCTTGCCGCTCACTCCTTTTTGAGCTCCCCCCACTAACACGATCCCCACTTAATACCCGCCCCTCCCTTTCCCTCTCCTTATTTTCCTTGTCTTCTCTTTCTCTCTCCTCTCTCTCCTTCCTTTCCTTCTCCCTACTCAACTCCTCCCTTTCTCTCTCCTCTCTTTCCTTCTCCCTACTCAACTCCTCTCTTTCTCTCTCCTTCCTTTCCTTCTCCCTACTCAACTCCTCCCTTTCTCTCTTCTTCCTTTCCTTCTCCCTACTCAACTCCTCCATTTCTCTCTCCTTCCTTTCCTTCTCCCTACTCAACTCCTCCCTTTCTCTCTCCTTCCTTTCCTTCTCCCTACTCAACTCCTCCCTTTCTCTCTCCTTCCTTTCCTTCTCCCTACTCAACTCCATTTCTCTCTCCTTCCTTTCCTTCTCCCTACTCAACTCCATTTCTCTCTCCTTCCTTTCCTTCTCCCTACTCAACTCCTCCCTTTCCCTCTCCTCCCTTTCCTTCTCCTTCCTTTCCTTCTCCTTACTCAACTCCTCTCTTTCTCTCTCCTTCCTTTCCTTCTCCTTACTCAACTCCTCCCTTTCTCTCTCCTCCCTTTCCTTCTCTCTACTCCTCACCCTCTCCTCACTTAATTGTTGTTCCTCCCTTTTTGTTGTTTCTTCACTCCTTATTGATAAGTCTTCTGGAGTAAGTTCGCCTAAATATTGCTTAGTGGTTTCATTGCTCACTATAGCATTCACAACATCATCCGTGTCATTGTTCACCTGAATTTTGTTCCACCATCGCATGAGGCTGAGGAAGCCTCGCACCCTGTTGCATACGTCCGCATAAATGTTTTTTTCTTTCTCCAATTTCTTGTCGGACATGTTGCCAACATGACCGTAGATCAGGTCGCTTAGTTGTTTGGAGAAGGATAACTTCTCCTCTTTGGTCGCGGACAGTGTTCTTGACAGCTCACTGCCGCTCATAATGGACTTCTCCAGGAATGTCTCGAAATCAAAGATGAGCACCTGGCTATCAACCTTTGACAATTTGGGGCTTTGGTATTTGGCCCTCAACTGGGCCACGATCCGGTGAATTGAAGACCTGGCTAGGGTCTTTGACAGGAACTCCCTTATTTTTTCTTTGGCTCTGTTGAGAGTTATACTACGCTTCGGTTCCTCTTTGTCCGACCCCTTTATATTATGGACTTCTTCTTCTATTAGTCCAGCCACATACGAACCTATCACTTCGATCTTTAGAGAGGACTGAATGAGGTCAAATTCCTCGTCTAAAAGAGGTTCCAGTACCTCCGTTACTTGACTTGTGAGAACAGCTTGGACGACTTTCTCCAAGCTGTCAGATTTTTGTTTTGGCCCCAACAAATATCTGTCTAAGTCATCCATGATCTCCTCCCACTCGTCTTTCACTGCTCTGGACTTGCTTTGTATGGCGAATATGTTTTTGCCTTTTTGTAAACAGTCTTTGAATAATTCACTGGCATAGTGAATCATGTGGTTTAGTCTGCGAGGTGGAGTTTCACGTGCCGGTTGGTCATTGTCCTTTTCTTTGCTCATGCTCTCCATCACTTCCTTCACCATGAGCTTAGCTAGCTTTTCTGAACTGGGGCTGTGGTCTCCCTCAGGAACCCCCAGAGCTTGCTGGAAAATGTCCATTACAGTTTTGTCCAGGACAATGTCTTCTTGTGTAATATCTTTCAGGTGTGCAAACGCTTGAAAAGCATTTGTAATTGCTGACAATAGTTCAGCGAGCATTTCTGCAATCAAAATCTTGGTTGCAGTGTTGGGTGTACCTGATTTAATCAGGTCCCACTGTTTAGCTGTGAGTTTGTTAAAGAAGGATGTGATCACCCTACAAACCTTCTCTACATCGACATGCATTTTCATTTGTGTGGTATCCATGTTTGTATAGTATGGTTTGATTCCTTGGTAGTAGGATTGATTTGCTTTGAGTTTTGAGAACTGTGCTCGGCTTTGTCTTCACTTACTGGTTTGTGAAAATAGGTTGACTTCATGTGGACGGGCAGTCCTATTTCAATACTCTGTTAATGTCCAGGCTTTGATCGTGGACTAGATTAAAGCATCAAAGTGTGACATCACCGTCCTTATGACATCATACCTCTAAAAAATGGAATCCAGAATGTTTCATAGCAACCGTTGCTAGGCACCTGCTGCACTGTTTGGCAGATTTACATTTGAGTCAGCAGGAAACACTAAAGTCAAGTTTCTAAGCACAACAAACCCATCAAACTAGTGAAAAATATGTATAAAAATACTAATCTGATAAAAATATGACAATTTGCAGGCTGTTTGTGTAAAAAAAAATTAATAAATAAAAAAAAATTATAAATATATATATATATATATATTTTTGTGAAAGCTGAGTTAAAGCTCTTTTCAAATATGTCTTTATTTCATAGCTTGTCTCTAACAAATATTACGGTGATCTGAAGTCGGCTGATTTTTCAGGTTTAAAGAATCACAACGTTCTAGAATCACAAAAGCCAAGTGTCTCTTTACATGTAAAATGTGATTTTATTTTATTATCTCTGGAACAGACGGAAACACAGATTACACTGAGATTAATAAATGTTGGTAAAATGATGAATTCATAAATCAATTAAACTAGATTTAAAAGCAGCATCAGGGTTGTTAAAATGTACATTTAGTATTTTTGTTGGTTTTCTAGATAAATTGAGACTGAACTCTGCAGCAAGACATCATGGAGGTTACGCCCAGTTCAATATAATCAATATATTAAAAAAAGATCAAAAAAAGAGCAGACTGTTAAACAGCTTTTATTCTAAAGCCGAACTCAGACCTAACAACACATAAACCTCACAAACACCAAAGTGCAACAAATCAACTTGTGCAATATGACTGTGAAATGTATCAGGACACTTTTGTATGACTGAGTGTGTGTTTGGTTGTGTGTGTAGTTAGTATATATGTATTTTATCTCGCCTTATTATTTTCAGGGTATCCGCGGGGTCTTAAAAAGTATTAAAAGTTGATAAATCAATTTTGGGAAAATTAAGACCCTTAAAAAGTATTAAAAAGTCTTATCACGACTCTTTAAAGTCTTAAATTTTTAAAGTATTTTCCCAAATTAGCTGTCCAGGAGTTTGAGTCCCAAAAAACATTGTAAAAGTGTGTCAAAAAAGCAAAACGAAGATGAACAGGTAACAGTAAAAAAATAAAAAAATAAAAACCCTAGGCGGGTGCGTTCGTGAATTTTCTCGGAGACTGCCGGCATGAGTGGGCGAGCGGACGGGCGGATATTCAGAAGCACAATCTGGCACTCCCAGCGAATATTACGAACGCACCTAAAAGTACACCCCGCGAAAACGAAAAGTGAATGTTGGTGAAGGTTGGTGAAGAAGATGGGGAAGTGCAAGTTTGCAGAGTCCTGGCTGGAAATACCGGATTTTAAAGAGTGGCTACAGCCAGTGGAGGGGAATGTAAGGGAGGCATATTGTTTTTTTTGTAAAAAAAATCAGCATTTCCGCAATGGGAATCAACTCCCTTAAATCGCATATGGCTTGCGCTGCTCACAAAGCCGCTGCTTGCCGCTGAGAGCGGCAGCTCTCCATCACAAGCTTCTGCGCAACACCACCGACAGCCGCACCTGTACCTCCAGCTACGTGCCGTGCTCCCTCCACCTCTTATGCCGCTGTAAGTGACATTAGAGTGGCTCTTGGCGGCACGGCAACGCTACGTGCGGAGGTGTTGTGGTGTCGTCATTGTGATCCAGTGGAGCAATGTTTTTGTTTTTTTTGTTTTTTTGTGATCAAAATTTTTTATTTGTGGCTCTCTTTTATATTTTATTGAACGTTTCCTAATAGTTTTTCTGTTCTCATGTATGTTAATGTAGTATTAAAAAATATTGAGAAGGTCTTGAAAAGTCTTAAAAAGGTATTAAAATTAACTAGAAGATTCCTGCATATACCCTGATTTTATTTTATTTATTTTGAATTGAGCTCTGTTCTCTGCTTTGGGTTTTGAATGTTGTTGTAATCTATACAATGACAATAAAGTAATCTAATCTACAAATTAGGCTATGGCTATCACACACACACACACACTACTATACCTTTCCTCCTTTCCTACCTTCCTTCCTCCCTTCCTCCCTTCCTTCCTTCCTTCTTTCCTCTTTCCTTCCTTCCTCTCTTCCTTCTTTCCTTTCCTACCTTCCTTTCTCCTTTCGTTCCTTCTTCCTTCCCCCCTCCCTCCCTCTCTTCCTTCCTCCTTTCCTACCTTCCCTCATTCCTTTCTCCCTCTCTCCCTTCCTTCTTTCATTTCCTCCTTTCCTACCTTCCTTCCTTCCTCCCTCGCTTCCTTCATCTCTCCCTTCCTTCCTTCCTTCCTTGACTCGAGGTGTTTTAAAGAAGATGACAGTGATTTATTTATTTTCCCTCCTGCTTGTGTTGAGTCATCTGAGTCTCGTAACGGCATCAATCACCGTTACTGAGCAGAGAGATTCTGAACAAACACTGTTCTCAGGAATGACCTCCGCCTCCTCCCACTCCCACTCCCACTCCCACTCCTCCCGCCTCCGCCGCTGCTGCCACTGCTGCTGTTATCATCACATTTAAAGAAACAGACCGTATTATTTCAGTAGTGTTCAGAACTATAACTTTATTCAGCTGTATTTTAAAGTTTGTTTTTTTTGGGGCTTTTTGACTTTATTATACAGGTAAGTAGAGATAGAAAGGAAACAGGAGGCAGAGAGAGGGGGCAGGATATGACCTCTCAGTGCGGGATTCGAACCGAGGTCGTCTGCAGTGAGGACTGTAGCCTCTACACATGTGGCGGGTGCTCTTCCCACTGAGCTAAACACCGCCACTTATTCAGCTGTGTTTAATATCATATTGTGTAGTATTGTATTTTATTTCTGGTCATTTCTCGCCTGCTCTGATGATGATGATGATGTGTGGGAGCGAATGTTTCCTGTCTGTTCATGTGAGGTTGGGCTCGTAGAAACTGAATTGCCCCTCGAGGATAAATAAAACTGAATCTGAATCTTTAGCTGGCAAACTTGAGTCAAGCCTGAAAGATAATTGATCAGCTGGAATATCGATAAATTTTACATCAAAGTCGTTGTGAGACTTTCAGTACTTATCCCCCCCCCTCGTAGTACATCGAAGAACGCTTGTGTTGATCGGCTGAGAGCAAGTCAACACAAATAGTCATATTTTCTAGCTCTGGGTGCAAAAAGGATCGACTGCAGGTATCGACTGATTGGAGACGTTTCATTACTACTTGGTATAGATTCATTTCAGTCGATACTAGGGCTGCTCGATTATGGAAAAGAAACATAATCACAATATTATATCTATCGTGATATGAGACTAGATATCGTCTTAGATTTTGGATATCGTAATATTGCGATGTGTCATCAGAGTTTCTTTTCCTGGTTTTAAAGGCAGCGTTACTGTTATATGATGTAATGTTCTGTACCACCTGGTATAGATTCATTTCGGTCGATACTAGGGCTGCTCGATTATGGAAAAGAATCATAATCACAATATAATTTCGATATCGTGATACGAGACTAGATATCGTCTTTTCCTGGTTTTTAAAGGCAGCATTACAGTTATATGATGTAATTTTCTGAACATAACGGACAGTTCTAGCTCTAGCTTGTGTTTGTCATTATATCCATATCACCAGTGATTCTTTACCAAACATTTCATAGTGTTAATATTCTGTAAAGCATCAAGAATCATCTCTACATTGTTGTTGCGATAGCGATATCGAGTTATTTGGTCACATATATCGTGATACTTGATTTTGTCCATATGGCCCATGCAGCTCTATGTTGACTTATTTCCCTCCGTAGTACATCGAAGAACGCTTGTGCTGATTGGCTGAGAGCAAGTTCATACAAATAGTCATATTTTCTAGTTCTGGGTGCAAAAAGGATCGATTTGCAGGTATTGACTGTTTGGAGACGGTTCGATACTACTTGGTATTTGTTTGCTGTATTTAGAACATGTACGAGTAAGACAAAAAGAAGTAAGTGATAAAAGGCAAGGCAACAATAATAATGTGAACCCAACATGTCCGAAAAGGAGCAGCTTATTTAAACCTAACCCTTCTCCACTACTCCATTAATAATCATTCTTCCCATACGTATTTATATATTGTTAAAGCTCTTCTTCCTTCCTGTACCTCGTCAGAACCATGTGTACCGCTTCTTTTTTTTTCAAAGATTTTGTTGGCATAGACGCCTTTATTTAACAGTAGACCGACAGGAAACATGGAAGTTAGAGGGGGGGTGTGACATGCAGCAAAGGACCTCCGATCGGGATTCGAACCGGGGTCGGCTGCGTATAACTACCTCTATAACTCTAACCACTCGACCACCTGCGCGCCTGTACTGCTTTTTAAACTGGGTCATGCTTGGACCCAGTCTGTTCCACAACCAGAAACCAACCAACCAAAACCTTTTCAATGTCGTGTGAGCCCGCTGATGTTTTCAGATTATAACCCCCAACTCTGTTAAAAAAACTATCTTTGCATATTTCCAGAAAGTATATAGTTTATTGCTTTGTACATGAATGAACCAGGTCTGTAAGTTTTAATGTTAGTGTATAGATTCATTTCGGTCGATACCCTTAAAAAGTGTTGAGTAACGTTAGCCAGCCTTACAAAGCAGAGCAGATCTGTTACTGTGGAGGTTTTAACTTCACACTCTGAATAAAGGATCTGAATAATTCTTCCCCTGCTGATGAACTCTGTCTCTGTCAGTCACACGGCTCGTACGTCTGTCCTCACTTGACAGAAATCATCAGTCGCTTTTAACCCTCCTGTTGGAAGGAAGCAAAGGAGTCACTGTCAGTCACTCGGCTCGTACATCTGTCCTCGCGTTGACTCCACTTCATGCATCTTTTAATCTTTCTAGCAGGATTTCCTCTTTAACAGCATCAGAAACCATCAGTCGCTTTTAACCCTCCTGTTGGAAGGAAGGAAGGAAGGAATAAGGAGGGAGGGAGGGAAGAAGGAAGGAAGGAAGGAAAGGAGGAAGGAAAGAAAGGAGTAAGGAGGGAGGGAGAGAGAAAGGAAAGGAAAGGAAAGGAGGAAGGAAGGGAGTAAGGAGGGAGGAAGGAAGGAAAGGAGTAAGGGACTAAAGAGGGAGGGAGGAAGGGAGGAAGGAAGGAAGGAAGTAAGGAGGCAGGGAGGAAGGAGTAACGGAGTAAGGAGGGAAGGAAGGAGTAAGGGAGTAATGAGGGAGGGAGAAAGGAAAGAAGGAAGTAAAGGAGTCACTGTCAGTCACTCTGCTCCTACATCTGTCCTCACGTTGACTCCACTTCATGCATCTTTTAATCTTTCTAGCAGGATTTACTCTTTAACAGCATCAGAAAGCTTCAGTCGCTTTTAACCCTCCTGTTGGAAGGAAGAAGGAGTAAGGAGGGAGGGAGGGAGGGAGGGAGGAAGGAAGGAAGGAAGGAAGGGAGAAAGGAAGGAGGAAGGGAGGGAGAAAGGAAGGAGGAAGGGAGGAAGGAAGGAAGGAGTAAGGGAGGGAGGGAGGAAGGAAGGAAGTAAGGAGGGAGGGAGGGAGAAAGGAAAGGAGGGAGGAAGGAAGGAAGGAGTAAGGACGGAGGGAGGAAGGAAAGGAGAAAGGAAGGAAAGAAAGGAGGGAGGGAGGGAGGGAGAAAAAGGAGGAAGGAAGGGAGTAAGGAGGGAGGGAGGGAGGAAGGAAGGAAAGGAGGAAGAAATAAAGGAGGGAGGGAAGGAGGGAGGAAGGAAGGGAGAAAGAAAGAAGGAAGCAAAGGAGTCACTGTCAGTCACTCGGCTCGTACATCTGTCCTCGCGTTGACTCCACTTCATGCATCTTTTAATCTTTCTAGCAGGATTTCCTGTTTAACAGCATCAGGAAGCATCAGTAGCTCAGACGTAGTTGTTTCCTGTCTGAGAGGTGGTTTGGTTTCTGATACCTGAGAGCTCCTTCTGTTCAGCGTGATTGAATATCTCCGTCTGTCTGCTCCATCTGTTGCCTCCAGCGTGAAGGATGCGGTGTCACTTTCACACTAACTAACCTCGTCCACAGCGTTAGCCATCAAGGAAAGGAGGAAGGAGGGAAGGAAAGGAGTAAGGAGGGAGGAAGGGAGGGAGCCAGCATGAAGGATGTGGTGTCACTTTCACACTAACACACCTCGTCCACAGCGTTAGCCATCAAGGGAAGGAGGAAGGAGAGGAGTAAGGAGGAAGGAAGGAAGGAAGGAAAGAAAGAAAGAAAGGAGTAAGGAGGAAGGAAGGAATGAAGGAAGGAGTAAGGAGGGAGAGAGGAAGGAAAGGAGGAAGGAAGGACAGAAAGGAGGAAGGACGGAAGGGAGGAAGGAAAGGAGGAAGGACGGAAGGAAGGACAGAAAGGAGTAAGGAGGGAGGGAGGAAGGAAGGAAGGAAGGAATGAAGGAAAATAAGGAGTTCCTTCCTACCATCTTTCCTCCCTCCCTTCCTTCCTTCCTTCCTTCTTACTACATCATGCTCATGACTCTTCCAGCGACCCTGACTAATCAGAGGCCGGCAGTCTGATGACATCACGTTTAGTATCGGCTCGTACCAGGAACTATCCCTGATGGAGACGAGTAGAGCCAGAACTGTTTAGTGGGAAAGCTCCAAAACAGAGATTAAAAGTGATAGAAGTGAATGAAATGCAGTCGTGGCAGCAGTTTGATCCAAAATACTGAGATCTGATCACAATGTGGGAAAAACTGAGGAAACAAGAACACATTTTAACAGCAGCAGCATGTCTTCATCCAGATACGGATCAAGAGTTAAGACCAGAACTTTCCTCTGATCCTGTTTTCATTCTCAGTTGAGTCTTTTAACTTTGACTTTGACTCCAAACTGTGAGAAGCACATAAAGAAATCTGTGATAAAAAAAGGAGGGAGGGAGGGAGGGAGGGAGGGAGGAAGGGAGGGAGGAAGGAAGGAAAGAAAGGAGTAAGGAGGAAGGGAGGAAGGAAGGGAGGAAGGGAGGGAGGAAGGAAGGAAAGAAAGGAGTAAGGAGGGAGGAAGGAAGGGAGGAAGGGAGGGAGGAAGGAAGGAAAGAAAGGAGTAAGGAGGGAGGGAGGGAGGAAGGGAGGAAGGAAAGAAAGGAGTAAGGAGGGAGGAAGGGAGGAAGGAAAGAAAGGAGGGAGGGAGGGAGGGAGGGAGGAAGGGAGGGAGGGAGGGAGGAAGGGAGGGAGGAAGGGAGGAAGGAAAGAAAGGAGTAAGTAGGGAGGAAGGGAGGAAGGAAGGAGAGGAGTAAGGAGGGAGGAAGGGAGGGAGCCAGCGTGAAGGATGCGATGTCACTTTCACACTAACACAGCTCGTCCACAGCGTTAGCCATCAAGGAAAGGAGGGAGGAAGGAAGGAGGGGAGTAAGGACGGGAGGAAGGAAGGAGTAAGGAGGGAGAGAGGAAGGAAAGGATTTATTGTATTGTTTTGTATGAATGTCTCTCACTGCGAGCCAAATTTACCTGCGGGTACAAATAAAGAAATCTAATCTAATCTAGTTTAATCTAATCTCATTTAATCTAATCTAATTTAATCTAATCTAATTTAATTTAATCTAATCTAATCTAAAAGAGTTAATACCAGAACTTTCCTCTTGTGTAGAAACTTTGACTCTGTCTCTGTTTTTATTCTCAGTTGAGTCTTTTAACTTTGACTCCAAACTGTGAGAAGCACATAAAGAAATCTGTGATAAAACCATCTTATCTCAGCTCAGCTTCAGATTCTCCTGGCGTCTCTGACAGTCCAGTTGAAGGGGACTCTGGTCTCTCGTGGTCTCTCGTGGTCTCTCGTGGTCTGTCGTGGTCTCTCGTGGTCTCTCTTGTCAGCAGATTTCCAGGCCCGTCTGCTGCCTCATTGTTGTTGGTTGTTTCCTCTGCGACGTGATGAGTCCTGACACGCTGCAGGCTGGTGTGGTGTGTGGTGGACTTCCTCTCTGAAATATTAAATGTGCTGTCAGATCAGCTGGACTCGTGTCTGGACTCGTGTCTGGACTCGTGTCCTCCCTGCTGTCTGCTGGGCTGTCCACACGTCCACACGCTCAGCAGCTCAGCAGCTCAGCAGGACGGCTGATTCAGGCTGATTCAGGCTGAAAGCTCGACACTAAACTAAAGTCACAATAAGTGCATGTTTGTAAGGACTGTAACTGTTATATGAAGCTTCAGTTTCTACAGCTCAACTCACTTTAAATAGAAAAACACACATAAAGATCTCCTGTTAATGTGTAATTTCACCTCTTCAGCTGTAAAGAGGGAGGGAGGAAGGAAGGAAGGGAGTAAGGAGGGAGGAAGGAAGGAAGGAAAGAGTAAGGTGTAAGGGAGTAAGGAGGGGGGTAAAGTAAGGAGGGAGGGAGAAAGGAAGGAAGGTGTAAGGAGGGAGGGAGGAAGGAAGGTGTAAGGAGGGAGGGAGGAAGGAAGGAAAGTAGGGAGGAAGGAAGGAAGGGAGTAAGGAGGGAGGGAGAAAGGAAAGGAAGGAGGAAGGAAGGAAAGGAGTAAGGCGGGAGGAAGGAAGAAGGGAGAAAGGAAGGAAGGAAGGAAAAGCTCGACACTAAACTAAAGTCACAATAAGTGCATGTTTCTGAGGACTGTAACTGTTATATGAAGCTTCAGTTTCTACAGCTCAACTCACTTTAAATAGAAAAACCACAAAAAGATAATGTGTAATTTCACCTCTTCAGCTGTAAGGAGGGAGGGAGGGAGAAAGGAAAGGAGTAAGGAGGGAGGAAAGAAAGAAAGAAAGAAAGGAGTAAGGAGGGAGGGAGAAAGGAAAGAAAAGAGTGAGGAGGGAGGGAGGGAGAAAGGAAGGAAGGAAGGTGTAAGGGAGTAAGGAGGGGGGTAAAGAAAGGAGTAAGGATGGAGGGAGGGAGTAAGGAAGGAAGGAAAGAAAGAAAGGAGGGAGGGAGGGAGAAAGGAAGGAAAGAAAGGAGTAAGGAGGGAGGGAGGAAGAAAGGAGGGAGGAAGGAAGGAAGGAAGGAGGAAGGGAGTAAGGAGGGAGGAAGGAAGGAGGGAGAAAGGAAAGAAGGAAGGAAGGAAAGGAGGAAGGAAGAAGGAAAGAAAGGAGTAAGGAGGGAGGGAAGGAGAAAGGAAGGAAGGAAGGTGTAAGGAGGGAGGGAGGAAGGAAAGGAGGAAGGGAGGAAGGAGGTAGAAAGGAAAGAAGGAAGGAAGGAAAGGAGGGAGGAAGGAAGGAGGGAGAAAAGAAAGAAGGTAGGTAGGTGGGTGGGTGGGTGGGTGGGTAGGTAGGTAGGTAGGTAGATAGATAGATAGATACCACGAGTATTAAGGTGGGTCCGTGGAAAAGAAAGCACATTTTACATGTAGGGTTAATGTGTGAACTAAGACAGCAGAGAGCAGCTTGAGCATAAAAACAGTCAAACATGCAGACACTCACACAGAGCTGAAATAAACCAGTCAGCATAAATGTGGTCATTAAACTCACAGAGAGACAGACAGGGTTAGGGTTAGAGTCTCGTTATATTAAAAGCTTCACCAGTAAAAAGCCAAGAAGAGAATAAGTCATTTATCAAGAGATGGACGGACTCCTAACAACAGAGAATACTGACGTTAAGAGTTTGATGATAGAGTAGGAGAGACGTGTTTCTATCATCACCAGTATCGACATATATGGTGTGTGTGGTTATTATAGAGGATTACAGAAGCCTCTCAGCAGGTAGATGAACAGACTGCAGACAGGAAGTGAGAGCAGAGCGGCTGGACATCATCACACGCAGCGCTGCAACCTCGTATTAACACAGATTAATAACTAACACTGCGTCTGTAATCTGATTTAAAAGTGAAAGTAAAACAGTTTGTCTGGATAAGTGACTGCTGCACTGCTGAATGTCAGAGTCTCAGTAACATGGTGAGAATCAGAGTGATGCTTCCTAAATGAGGTCAGTGTAGGAGAGAAACCTGCTCTCTGATCTGTTACATGATTATATGCTCCTCTATTACCAGGCCTGGGCCAAAACAATCCATTTTTATATTAACCCTCCTGTTGTGTTCGAGTCAAGGGAGGAAGGGAGGAAGGGAGTAAAGGAAAGAAGGCAGGGAGGGAGGGAGGGAGGAAGGAAGGAGAGAGAAAGGAACGATAGAAGGAAGAAAGGGGGATGGAGGAAGGAAGGAAGGGAGGAAAGGAAAGAAGGCAGGGAGGAAGGAAGAATGGAGGAAAGAAGTAAGGAAGGAAGGAAGGTAGGAGGGAGGGAAGGAGGGAGGGAGGGAGGAAAGAAGGACAGAGGAAAGAAGGAAGGAAGGACGGAAGAAAGAAGTAAGGAAGGAAAGAAGGTAGGAGGGAGGGAGGAAGGAAGGAAAGAAGGAAGGAAGAAAGGGAGATGGAGGAAAGAAAGAAAGAATGAGAGAGGAAGCACAGATGGAAGGAAGGAAGGAAGGAAGGAAGGTAGGAAGGATCGAGTCTCAGTAACACGGTGAGAATCAGAGTGATGCTTCCTAAATGAGGTCAGTGTAGGAGAGAAACCTGCTCTCTGATCTGTTACATGATTATATGCTCCTCTATTACCAGGCCTGGGCCAAAACAATCCATTTTTATATTAACCGTCCTGTTGTGTTCAAGTCAAGGGAGGAAGGGAGGAAGGGAGTAAAGGAAAGAAGGCAGGGAGGGAGGGAGGGAGGAAGGAAGGAGAGAGAAAGGAACGATAGAAGGAAGAAAGGGGGATGGAAGGAAGGAAGGAAGGGAGGAAAGGAAAGAAGGCAGGGAGGAAGGAAGGATGGAGGAAAGAAGTAAGGAAGGAAGGAAGGTAGGAGGGAGGGAAGGAGGGAGGGAGGGAGGAAAGAAGGAAGGAAGGACGGAAGAAAGAAGTAAGGAAGGAAAGAAGGTAGGAGGGAGGGAGGAAGGAAGGAAAGAAGGAAGGAAGAAAGGGAGATGGAGGAAAGAAAGAAAGAATGAGAGAGGAAGCACAGATGGAAGGAAGGAAGGAAGGTAGGAAGGATCGAGTCTCAGTAACATGGTGAGAATCAGAGTGATGTTTCCTAAATGAGGTCAGTGTAGGAGAGAAACCTGCTCTCTGATCTGTTACATGATTATATGCTCCTCTATTACCAACATCACCTGGTCTCTTTTAAAGCTCCAGTTTCATCTCATATACATATATATCTGTCTGTCTTCATCTGTCATATATCTGTTTCTGTCTCTTTGGTGTTACAGAATCACAAATGCTGTTTAAATGATTTGCTTATAGTAATCAAGAGTCTGCTAACATTGATGTGACTAACTCAGACTGCTGAAGCTCAATAGAAGCTTCACATCTACTTTAAAATGACTGTTTGGACACACACTGGATGTTGTCCTCCATCACTTTACATTGAAAGCACATTTGAAGATGTTTTAATAGTCAGTATGAACAGGAGGAATGATTACAATGAGAAAAACCTCTTTTACTGTTCATATGGAAACCTGACTGCTGTAAAGATTGACTTGGAAAAATGTGAATAACTAAAACTAAAACATCTGATTCAGCAAATATTCTATAAAGCTTACATAATGTTAATGTTCTTTAATTGATTTGATTGGACAGAAATGTGGAGTGACTGGTTGAAAGCTGGTTACATGGACTACAGAAAGATTTAACTTAATAACAGACACATTATATGTTGGAGCTATTTGTTATTCTGGTTAAAATGTAATGATTAAATGTTAATTTATGTATTTTTTTGTTGCTGTTTGCTTTGAAGATTATAGCTTAAATTGTTGGATTATAATATGAGTATCATTTTGGTTCATTTGAGTACTGGTTAGTGCTTTTATTTTGGAGGTATTGGGTAAAATAAACCAAAGGGAATGTGATGTTTACCTCCTGAGTAACATTGATTCCTGAGGAGCCTCGGTCACCGTTTGATTGGAGATTATTTATTTATTATTCTTCATTTTTATTTTTTATTTCTCTCATGTTGAGGACAAATCGCTGCTACTTTATATAAAGACAGAGTTAGTATCAGAGACAGTTTGTGGAGGTTTTCCAGACGTCAGCAGGTAAAAGCTTTCTGTCACTGAGCTGAACGATGACGTCAGCAGCTGTCACCTCACATCAGGCTCTTATCCTCACTTCCTTCCTTCTTTCCTTTCCTTTCCTCACCCCCCGCCCAGCAGACAGCAGCTTCTCTCATTCAACACTTTAAATGACTACAAATAAAATCAACCTTTAGTACAATCAATCATTTAAACCAGGGGGGTCAAACATGCGGCCCGTGGGCCAGAACCGGCCCGCCAAGGGGTCCAATCCGGCCCACTTTCCTTCCTGTCTTCTTTTCCTTCCTATACCCTCCTGTCATCTGTCCTTCTTTCCTTCCTCCCTTTCTTACTTCTTTCCTTCTTTGTTTCCTTCCCTCCATCCTTCCTTCCTTCCATCTTTCCTTCATCTTCTTTTCCTTTCTTCCTTTCCTTCCTTGCTTCCTTCCTTTCTTGTTTTCTTTTCCTTCCTTCCTTCCTTCCTTTTGTCTTTCCTTCCCTCCTTCCTAATCCCTTTTCCTTTCTTCCTTCTTTCCTAACTTCTGTCCTTCCTTCCTTTTGTCTTTCCTTCCTATCACTTTTCCCTTCTTTCCATCCTTTCCATCCTTGTTTCCTTCCTTCCTTCCTTCCATCTTTTTAATGATCCGGCCCACATGAGATCAGATTGGTCTGTATTTGGCCTTTGAATGAAAATGAGTTTGACACCTCTGATTTAAATAGTCTGTTTTATTAGTTTCACGTCAGTAGCAGTGAAATGTTTAAGAGCAGCTTATTATAAACACCTTTGAGCTTGTTTTACAGATATTGTTAATCAGAAGTTCTTCAAGCTCTCGGTCGGAGGCAGATGGTCTTCCACTTAGAGAAAAGGAGTTTTTCCTCCGAGTGCTGCTCATGTGGGAATGTTGGGTCTCTTTAGATTAAATCAGAGAGTGTAGTGAAGCCCTGCTCTGTGTGTGGAGAGCCTTGAGATGACTTTAGTTGGTATTAGTTGTGCAGCTCTGAATCTTTAACGGTTGTAGCTGCACTCACAGAAGCAGACTATAGATCTGAACGTCAGGTTGTCGTCCCCTAACCCTCTGTATCGCTTCCTTCCTGTCTCATAAAGACAAAATGTTTAAGAAGACCAGGCGGGGAGTTCCAGTCCTCTGAAATGAGGCCAACCAGGAAGTAACTTAGAGCTGCATTCTATCAAAAGGCCACCAGGGGGCGACCGTCTCTATACAAGTCAATGGAGAATTCACCAACTTCTCACTTGATTTCTAACCTCAGTAAACGTTTTCAAAATGTGTTTATGGTCTCAATCGCTAGTTTAAAGCCTTCTTCAATGCAGTATGATGTTCATTTGGGACATTTTGGCCTCCCTGATTTTATATGTGATGATAAAGCAGGGTATGCATTAGGGCGTGGCTACGTCCTGATTGACAGGTTGATTGACCAATGTCCTCCAGATCCAGCCCTCGTAAAAATGTTAAGACCTGGTTGCTTGTCTCCTCAGACCTGGTTGCTGGTTTCTGGCATCACTGCACCAGAAGTCCCATTAAAGTAAACTTCTAACCCAGTTTTACTTCCTGCTCTGACAGTTTGTCCCTCTGGGGCTCCCGTACAGACACTGTGCTGAGTCTGTGTGCAGAGCAGTCCGCTTTCTTATTTAGATTCATGAGGAACAGTAAAGGAAGCTGAGTGTTGGATTAACCTTCCTCCTCCTCCTCCTCCTCGTCAACCTCTTGGCCCACAAAAAGTGTCTGAGAGCCTGCTGGAAGCTGATGGAAAGCGGTTGCTATGACAGCGAGCATCCTGGATCCAGGATGAGAGTTTGGGGTCATTAACGTGGCGAGTGTGAGTGTTGTAATACCGACTGTGACGTCAGGACGGATCTGAGAGGAAGGACAGAAATAGCTGATCCATTTCTCTCAGAGAGACCAAACTGCTGCTCAACACCTCCGAGAAACTCGACCTGAGCTTTTAAAAAGTCCTCAATTTAATGTAGAAGAAGGACAAAAAGGTCTCTTAGTTTAACTTCACTGATTCACCAGTTTGTTCACTTTTATTGTCACTGTCAGTTTTTCTTTAATGGTTTCAAGTCGCTTGTTTCCTCAGACCTGAGGCCTGTACTACGAAGCTGGATTTTCTCTTATGGAGGTAACTTCAGGGTTAACCCTGGGTTTTCCGTACTACGACGCTGGTTCACTTCTCACCGGGGTAAATCACCATGGTAACTTATGCTGAACGGCTAACCTGCTCCGGAGCAGGTTATGTTCTGGATAAGAGATCAATGAGTACAAAAGCACCACCTCCTGACCAATCAGCTCTCTTAGAAAATGACCTGCCCATTCTTAAAAGATCATGTCAACATTGGTGCGCGGATCACGAGAGGAGCGCTTAGGAGAGAAAGAGCTTTTAGTGATAGATGCAATTTTTTAATTGGCCAAAATATATATTTAAAAAATAATCATTGAGGCACATGAGGGATATTATTCTGTAGGTTTGACATCCTGAGATCAAAGTGTCAGGGAGCATAATAACTGAAGTCCCATTAAAGTAAACTTCTAACCCAGTTTCACTTCCTGCTCTGACAGTTTGTCCCTCCAGGGCTCCTGTAGAGGAACCGTGCTGAGTCCGGTTGTATTATTGAGATGATGTAAAGCTCAGGTGTGTCTCAGCTTCCTGCAGTAAAGGTAGGGTTAGGGTTAGGGACAGAGAACGGTGATGTGAAGGCCGACAGTGTTTCTGTGTTTGTGATCTTTGTGCTTTCAACATGTTTCAGTGTGTTTTACTGCAGAGAGATATAAATATCATGAACACCTCGCCTGCTGTGAGCAGCTTCTCAGCAGTGAGCCGGAGGTTACTTTCACACCAGAACGCTTTGGTCCGCATCAAATGGGAACTGGACTCTACTTATATAGGGCCTGATTCACTGAGAGCCCAAATAAAGGAACTGAATAGCATGTGCAGTGTAATAGAGCAACAGGAGCAGACAGCAGGATTTAAATATTTTAACCCTCCTGTTGTCCTTGAGTCAAGGAAGGAAGGGAGGGAGGAGGAAAGGAGGAAGGAAAGGAGGAAGGAAGGAGGGAAGGAAGAAGGAAGGGAAGGAGGGAAGTAAAGGAGGGAGGAAGGAAAGGAGGGACGAAAGAAAGAGAGAAGGAGGGAAGGAAAGGAGGGAGGAAAGAAAGAAAGAAGGAAGGAAGGAAGGAAGGACGGAAAGGAGGGAAAAAATAAGGAAGGAAAGGACGGAGGGAGGAAGGAAAGAGAGAAGGAGGGAAGGAAGAAGGAAAGAAGGAGGGAGGAAGGAAACAGAGAAGGAGGGAAGGAAGACAGAAAGAAGGAGGGAGGAAGGAAAGAGAGAAGGAGGGAAGGAAGAAGGAAAGAAGGAGGGAGGAAGGAAAGAGAGAAGGAGGGAAGGAAGAAGGAAAGAAGGAGGGAGGAAGGAAAGAGAGAAGGAGGGAAGGAAGAAGGAAAGAAGGAAGGAAGGGAGGAGCAGGACAGGGGGGTTAAAGGAGAGTTTGGAGGAGCAGAAATGTGATCTGATGGAATTAAAGGTTCTAATAACTAATATATTGAGTTACAGCAAATAAACATATTAGCAGAAAGAGTGTTTGTTCAGTGCTGTTAGTAAAACCACAAATATTTCACCCTGAGTATTAACACCGTCATTGTGTCTTTGTCTCCTCGTCTCCATGGTAACAGCCGGGTTAATACCTGCCCTTCAAACTTATTATTTATAGACACAGTTACCGTCATCAACATTACCTTCAGGTTTGATGAATCACAAAGTGTGTGTGCTAAATAACATATTAGCATTTCTCCTCCCTGAGGTTGAAACACCTCATATTACATTAACCCTCCTGTCGTCCTCCTCCCAGGTCAAATTGACCCTGTCCGTTTTGACTGTTCCTTCTTTCCTTCTTTCCTTCTTCCTTCCCTCCTTCTTGTTGGATTGTTGGATTGTTGGATTGATGGATTGATGGATTGATGGATTGATAGATTGATGGATTGAAGGATTGATGGATTGTTGGATTGATGGATTGTTGGATTGATGGATTGTTGGATTGATGGATTGTTGGATTGATGGATTGATGGATTGATGGATTGATAGATTGATGGATTGAAGGATTGATGGATTGTTGGATTGATGGATTGATGGATTGTTGGATTGATGGATTGATGGATTGAAGGATTGATGGATTGTTGGATTGTTGGATTGATGGATTGATGGATTGTTGGATTGATGGATAGATGGATTGTTGGATTGAAGGATTGTTGGATTGATGGATTGATTGTTGGATTGATGGATTGATGGATTGATGGATTGATGGATTGATTGTTGGATTGATGGATTGATGGATTGATGGATTGTTGGATTGATGGATTGATGGATTGAAGGATTGATGGATTGATGGATTGATGGATTGTTGGATTGATGGATTGTTGGATTGATGGATTGATGGATTGATGGATTGAAGGATTGATGGATTGTTGGATTGTTGGATTGATGGATTGATGGATTGTTGGATTGATGGATTGATGGATTGTTGGATTGATGGATTGATGGATTGAAGGATTGATGGATTGTTGGATTGATGGATTGATGGATTGTTGGATTGTTGGATTGATGGATTGATGGATTGATGGATTGATGGATTGTTGGATTGTTGGATTGATGGATTGATGGATTGTTGGATTGATGGATTGTTGGATTGATTGTTGGATTGATGGATTGATGGATTGATGGATTGATTGATGGATTGATGGATTGTTGGATTGATGGATTGATGGATTGAAGGATTGATGGATTGTTGGATTGTTGGATTGTTGGATTGATGGATTGATGGATTGTTGGATTGATGGATTGATGGATTGTTGGATTGATTGTTGGATTGATGGATTGATGGATTGATGGATTGATTGATGGATTGATGGATTGTTGGATTGTTGGATTGTTGGATTGATGGATTGTTGGATTGAAGGATTGATGGATTGTTGGATTGATGGATTGTTGGATTGAAGGATTGATGGATTGATGGATTGATGGATTGTTGGATTGAAGGATTGATGGATTGATGGATTGATGGATTGATGGATTGAAGGATTGTTGGATTGATGGATTGAAGGATTGATGGATTGATGGATTGATGGATTGTTGGATTGATGGATTGTTGGATTGATGGATTGATGGATTGATGGATTGTTGGATTGATGGATTGATGGATTGATGGATTGTTGGATTGAAGGATTGATGGATTGAAGGATTGATGGATTGTTGGATTGTTGGATTGATGGATTGATGGATTGAAGGATTGATGGATTGTTGGATTGTTGGATTGTTGGATTGATGGATTGATGGATTGATGGATTGATGGATTGTTGGATTGTTGGATTGATGGATTGATGGATTGTTGGATTGAAGGATTGTTGGATTGATGGATTGATTGTTGGATTGATGGATTGATGGATTGATGGATTGATTGTTGGATTGATGGATTGATGGATTGTTGGATTGATGGATTGATGGATTGAAGGATTGATGGATTGTTGGATTGATGGATTGTTGGATTGATGGATTGTTGGATTGATGGATTGTTGGATTGAAGGATTGGATTGATGGATTGATGGATTGTTGGATTGAAGGATTGATGGATTGTTGGATTGATGGATTGTTGGATTGAAGGATTGATGGATTGAAGGATTGATGGATTGAAGGATTGAAGGATTGATGGATTGAAGGATTGATGGATTGATGGATTGTTGGATTGTTGGATTGAAGGATTGAAGGATTGAAGGATTGTTGGATTGATGGATTGATGGATTGATGGATTGATGGATTGTTGGATTGAAGGATTGGATTGATGGATTGATGGATTGATGGATTGAAGGATTGAAGGATTGATGGATTGAAGGATTGATGGATTGATGGATTGTTGGATTGAAGGATTGATGGATTGATGGATTGATGGATTGATGGATTGATGGATTGTTGGATTGATGGATTGTTGGATTGATGGATTGTTGGATTGATGGATTGATGGATTGATGGATTGATGGATTGAAGGATTGATGGATTGATGGATTGATGGATTGTTGGATTGATGGATTGATGGATTGATGGATTGTTGGATTGATGGATTGTTGGATTGATGGATTGATGGATTGAAGGATTGATGGATTGATGGATTGATGGATTGTTGGATTGATGGATTGTTGGATTGTTGGATTGATGGATTGTTGGATTGATGGATTGTTGGATTGATGGATTGATGGATTGATGGATTGATAGATTGATAGATTGATAGATTGATGGATTGGTGGATTGTTGGATTGAAGGATTGTTGGATTGATGGATTGATGGATTGATGGATTGATAGATTGATAGATTGATGGATTGGTGGATTGTTGGATTGAAGGATTGATGTTGATATGATGCTTTGGTCTTAACTTGTACTGCCTGAGTCCAGATGTTTCCTTGCTGTATGTTGGCTGTTGAGAAGGTGACATTCAGTTTCCCCTCCGAGGGATTAATAAAGTACTTGTACTGATGACAGGAGCTACCACACATGCTAGCCTGCTCATCAGGAGGAGATTAACCATTCACACACTCTCACACACTGTTGGCGGTCATCAGGAGCAGTTTGGTGTTAAGTATTTTGCCCAATGACACGTCACCATGCAGACTGGAGGAGCCAGGAATCAACCTCTACCTCCTGAGCCACAGTCGCTCACATGACATGAAATGATCAGCATCCTCAGATAGTCCGGTTCATTTTGGGTCGTGTGAAAGCTCATTTGAACTCTGGCCCACTTTGAAACATGGATCTCAGTTCACTTCCAACTCCGGAGCGGTTTGTTAGAGGTGTGAAAGAAAACCTGAGAACTGTGAAATGTGACAACACCTGGCTGAACACATCATACTCTCTGTCTCTCTCTCTCTCTCTGTCTCTATGTCTGTATGTCTCTCTCTCTCTCTATGTCTCTCTCTCTCTCTCTCTCTCTCTCTCTCTCTCTCTCTCTCTCTCTCTGTCTCTCTCTCTCTCTCTCTCTCTCTCTCTCTCTCTCTCTCTCTCTCTCTCTCTCTCTCTGTCTCAGCAGGGCTCGTCTCTTCTCCTTCTCTGCTGTCTCACTTTGTCTGCTGCTTGTATTTGGCACCTTATTAGAAACATGTTTGATAGGAACATCATAGTCATCATGAGGCTCAGGAGGTAGAGCGGGTCGATTAGATACTTAACCCCAAACTGCTCCTGAAGGTCTACGAATGTGTGTGAATGTGTCTGGAAAAGTGCTACATAAGTACAGTCCATTTATTATTTAAAACCAGAAACCCCAACACTCAGGTGAGGAGGGCGGCGGACTTCCTGTCTGTATTCTGTCTTCTTCTTCAAAGTTCAATCAAACCAAACACAAATACAAGAAAGTTGAATTTCACCCCAAGATTTCACCGAGTGCCCCGAACTGTTAAGAATGAACCTGAGATAAAAGAACCATTATGAGAAAGATGAACCTTAAAAACTCAACAGATCAAGATGTCAAACTGGTCCTGGGTCTGCTGTTGATGCCTCAGCGCTCAGAGCCTGAAGGTCACAGTGATCCTGAAGGTCTCAGTGATCCTGAAGGTCACAATGATCCTGAAGGTCACAGTGATCCTGAAGGTCACAGTGATCCTGACCGTCAGCAGTCACAGAGGATGACGGCAGGTTTCTGCTGCTGGTGGACGGGCCGGCATCGATCCTGTGACCCTCGGGTCCAAGCTGCTGACGGTGGGGGCGGGGAGGGGAGGGGTGGGGGGGCTGAGTCAGTCTGTATTGATGAGCCGAGGAGACACCAACAGTTAAAATGTCGATAAACACAGAGAGCAGCCACAGAGGAGTCTCCACAGTCTTCCACAAAACACTTTTTATTATAAACGATAAAAAGTGTGGCAGCAGCCGAGTGGAAATAATGAAGAAAGAAAAGAAAACATGGAGAGAGTTTCAGTTTTACTGCCTGATAGAAGTTAAATGTGTTTAAATGTGTTTGGTGTAAGAAGCTGAAACGTTGCTGCTGTATGTTTGTTATCTTTTATAAATCTTCATTATCTGAGTTAACTGGAACACACAGTATGTTATCAATCACCTCTAACTGTACTACAGTATAGTACTAGTACCTCTAACTGTACTACAGTAAAGTACAAGTACCTCTAACTGTACTACGGTAAAGTACAAGTACCCCAAACTGTACTACAGTAAAGTACTAGTACCCCAAACTGTACTACAGTAAAGTACTAGTACCCCAAACTGTACTACAATATAGTACTAGTACCTCAAACTGTACTACAGTAAAGTACTAGTACCTCTAACTGTACTACAGTAAAGTACAAGTACCTCTAACTGTACTACAGTAAAGTACTAGTACCTCTAACTGTACTACAGTATAGTACTAGTACCTCTAACTGTACTGGGCCTGATTGGACGCCTTGGCGGGCCGGTTCTGGCCCACGGGCCTCATGTTTGACACCCCTGAACTAAATATTCAATAAAAACCTGTTTTAAACGAGTTAAATAAGAAGATTAAAAGTTAAGAAAATGTCAAATTTAAAGGATGAAACTCCACAAACATCTAAATAGTATAATAATAAAGTATAAAATGAGACTTTATAGAGTCAGTGTGAACAGATGGGTTTCACTGTATTTAAATATGAATGTTTTCACTTCCTCAGACGGTCTGGAAGCAGCTTCACGCTCAGTTTTCCTTCTGCTTTTTAAACTAAAAGCATTTCTGATGGATGGCCAAGCTCCAGCTCAGCCTTTATAACTAATAACACAATTTAAAAGTCAGAGTGAAAACTAACAGACGGCCTGTAAAGACTTTAATGTGGCTCTCCTGGATGGATGAACTGCAGCTGATTTATTGTCTTCTTCTGTGGAGTTTTACAGTAATCCAAGCGGCTCCTTATAAAAGTTATAAAAGTGTTAAACGTGTCAAAATGAACACGAGAGGAAACGATCTCCAACCTGCGACCTTCCTGCTACGAGCAAACACCGTCCAACTGACCTGAGAACAGTTTCCATTCAGAATACAAAGATTTTACAGCTTTAACCCTCCTGTTGTCCTCGAGTCAAGGAAGGAAGGAAGGGAGGAAGGGAGGAAGGAAGGGAGGGAAGAAAAGGAAAGGAGAGGAAATGAGGGAGGAAGGGAGGGAGGAAGAAGGAAGAAAAGGAGGCAGGAAGGGAGGAAGAAGGAAGGAAAGGAGGGATGAAGGGAGGAAAGGAAAGGAGGGAGGAAAGAAGGAAGGAAAGGAGAGAGGAAGTGAGGAGGGAAGGAAGAAGGGAGGAAAGGAAAGAAGGAAGGAAGAAAGGTAGGAAAGAAGGACAGAGGAAAGAAAGAGAGAAGGAGGGAGGGAGGGAGGGAGGAAGGAAGGAAGGAAGGGAGGAAGGGAGGAAAGGAAAGAAGGACGAAGGAAGGAAAGGAGGGAAGGAAAGAAGGAGGGAAGAAAGGGAGATGGAGGAAGTACAGACGGAAAGAAGGAAGGGAGGAAGAAAGGTAGGAAAGAAGGACAGAGAAAAGAAAGAGAGAAGGAGGAAGGGAGGAAGAAATAAGGAAGGAAGAAAGGGGGATGGAGGAAGTATAGACGGAAGCAAGGAAGGGAGGGAGGAAAGAAGAATAAGACGGGGTCAATTTGAGCCGGGAGGACGACACAGGGGTTAAATATTCACATCCTTATTTCTGTTGGAGGAACATCAAATAGACTTTATTGGTTTTAGGCCTTCAGACTGTAAGAGGGCTGGAAATTATTTAAAAAGTGAAAGTACCAATACTACAGTATCAAGGGTACATTGATACCAGTACAGTACTACTACTCAGTAACATTTTGAAAGTGTTGAAATTATTTAACTATTTAATTCATTAAATAACCATAAAACTATAAAATAAAGTATTATCATCACAGACTGTTTAATCATTTGTGCTGTGGTCGTTTTATTTATTTATTCATTTTCATCATAAACTTAATGAGTCACTGAGCTGTGTAGTCTAGTGTTCAGGTCCATTAACAGCTGCTGGAGTGTAATTCTCACTTTCAGCCACTAGGAGGAGCTCTAACAGAGTGAATTTGACTCGGTAGTAAGTTAGCCTGCTAGCTAGCTGACTCGGTAGTAAGTTAGCCTGCTAGCTAGCTGACTGGTAGTAAGTTAGCCTGCTAGCTAGCTGACTGGAGGGAACATGATGCAGACGAAGACACACTAAAGTCCAGCGTGGTTTAAAAGCTTCCAGAAAGTAAAGGATAATGTTGTCAGGTGTGAAATATGTGGAGCAGAGTTGAGCTACGGTGGCTTCACATGGACAAAAAGCTGCTGTCTGCTGTGACGGTTACGGCTTATGTACACTTTTACTTTCCCCTTGATATGTTTTGGTTAGGTCTTCATGTTGATGGTTTGATTGTTTGTTCGTTTAAAATCAAAAACCAATAAAAAGTAAATGACAAAAAAAATACATCTGGAATATTAATGTCAGTCATATTAAACCTGTAACTATTTAAAACATTATCAGATATTAAGTTTGTTAAATGAGATTAATTTAAATGTTCAGGTTTCTTCTCTGATATCCCACACTAACCTGCTTCCCTTCCTTCCTTCCTTCCTTCCTTCCTTCCTTCCTTCCTTCCTTCCTGTTTGCAGCGCTGCTTTACGCCACCATCTTCGGTAACGTCACCACCATCTTCCAGCAGATGTACGCCAACACCAACCGCTACCACGAGATGCTCAACAGCGTCCGAGACTTCCTCAAACTCTACCAGGTCCCCAAAGGCCTCAGCGAGAGGGTCATGGACTACATCGTGTCCACCTGGTCCATGTCCAGAGGCATCGACACCGACAAGGTAACACAGAGGTCAGAGGTCACTGACAAGGTAACACAGAGGTCAGAGGTCACTGACAAGGTAAAAGTACTGCAGTATTATAGTGATGTAGTATGCAGTATTACAGTAAAAGTACTGCAGTCTTACTACAATAAAGTACTAGTACCTCTAACTGTACTACATTAAAGTACTAGTACCTCTAACTGTACTACAGTAAAGTACTAGTACCTCTAACTGTACTACAGTAAAGTACTAGTACCTCTAACTGTACTACAGTAGAGTACTAGTACCTCTAACTGTACTACAGTAAAGTACTAGTACCTCTAACAGTACTACAGTAAAGTACTAGTACCTCTAACTGTACTACAGTATAGTACTAGTACCTCTAACTGTACTACAGTAATGATCTCTCTGGTCCTCAGGTTCTTCAGATCTGTCCGAAGGACATGAGAGCAGATATCTGCGTGCATCTCAACAGGAAGGTGTTTAAGGAACATCCGGCGTTCCGGCTGGCGAGCGACGGCTGCCTGCGAGCGCTCGCCATGGAGTTCCAGACCATCCACTGCGCTCCGGGCGACCTCATCTACCACGCCGGGGAGAGCGTGGACAGCCTCTGCTTCGTGGTGTCGGGGTCACTGGAGGTCATCCAGGACGACGAGGTGGTCGCCATCTTAGGTGAGAGGCTTCACTTCTTACACCAGCTGCTCAGGGTTAGGGTTGTCATGTGATCGTCTCTCACAGTGACTAACCCTAACCCTGCAGCTCAAAGTATCATTAACATATTTCTATAACATGTTTTCTCATAGTGAGTTTCAGCTCGTTGTTTATTTGCTCAGCACCACATCTGACCAGCTGCTGCGTTCAGTCACAATTATCAGATTTCTGAAAGTTTCAAATTCCAACATCTGAAAAGTGTTTAGTTGGAGTTTCCCAAACTGTTAAACTGAGTCCTTCACTGCTGAGTCCTGCAGGTTTTACTGTGTCTAGACTAGGCATGAGCCGGTATGAGATTCAGGCGGTATGATAACCATAAGAAAAGATATCATGGTGTCATGGTGATGGTGGTGTTGTGATTACAGATC
Organism: Scomber colias; assembly: GCA_021039105.1. Classification (NCBI taxonomy): domain Eukaryota; kingdom Metazoa; phylum Chordata; class Actinopteri; order Scombriformes; family Scombridae; genus Scomber; species Scomber colias. The sequence continues at coordinate 65,004 of JAJDFG010000863.1, forward strand.
TAAAATGTTCCTAAAAGGAAGAAAAATAAAGACAGACATGTTAATTTAACCTGAATCTGTAATGACAGTGTGAGATGATACTCTACGCTGCAGCTGCACCACCTGAGGGATTCCTGACCAGCACTTCCTGTCTTTGACCAGCACTTCCTGTCTTTGACCAGCACTTCCTGTCTTTGACTAGCACTTCCTGTCTTTGACTAGCACTTCCTGTCTTTGACCAGCACTTCCTGTCTTTTGACTAGCACTTCCTGTCTTTGACCAGCACTTCCTGTCTTTGACCAGACAAAAAACAGCTCATACCTTAGGAACAGTATGACAGAACATTTGGTGGTTTCGGTTATCGTGACCTTTTCAAATCGCGGTGAACACGGTTATCATCCATGACTAGTAACCTACAGAGAATAATCAGAGACTCTGCAGCTCCTCTCAGCTTTACGGAGCTTTATAGTTTCAGCTCATTGTTTCCTGTTCTGGTTCACTCTCAGCACTCTCATAGTGTCGTTTTCAGAATAAAAGCACTTGTACTCACTCTCATAGTGTCGCTTTCAGAATAAAAGCACTGTACTCACTCTCAGAGCTCTCATAGTGTCGCTTTCAGAATAAAAGCACTGTACTCACTCTCAGAGCTCTCATAGTGTCGTTTTCAGAATAAAAGCACTGTACTCACTCTCAGCGCTCTCATAGTGTCACTTTCAGAATAAAAGCACTGTACTCACTCTCAGAGCTCTCATAGTGTCGTTTTCAGAATAAAAGCACTGTACTCACTCTCAGCGCTCTCATAGTGTCACTTTCAGAATAAAAGCACTGTACTCACTCTCAGCGCTCTCATAGTGTCACTTTCAGAATAAAAGCACTGTACTCACTCTCAGCGCTCTCATAGTGTCACTTTCAGAATAAAAGCACTGTACTCACTCTCAGCTGCTCTCATAGTGTCGTTTTCAGAATAAAAGCACTGTACTCACACTCAGCTGCTCTCATAGTGTCGTTTTCAGAATAAAAGCACTGTACTCACTCTCAGCGCTCTCATAGTGTCACTTTCAGAATAAAAGCACAGTACTCACTCTCAGCGCTCTCATAGTGTCGTTTTCAGAATAAAAGCACTGTACTCACTCTCAGCCTTCCTTCCTTCCTCCCTCCCTCCTTCCTTCCTTCCTCCCTTCCTTTCCTTCCTTCTGCCTCCCCTCCTTCCTCCCTTCCTTTTCTTCCTCCCTCCCTCCTTTCCTTCCTTCTTTCCTTCCTCCCTTCCTTTTTCCTCCCCTCCTTTTCTTGCTCCCTCCCTCCTACCTTCATTCCTTCCCTCCCTCCTTTCCTTTCCTCTATCCTAACTTCCTTCCCTCCTTCCTTCCTTCCTTCCTTCTTCCTCCCTTCCATCCTTCCTTCTTTTCTTCCGTCCTTCCCTTTCTTCCTCCCTCCCTCCCTCCTAAACTTCCCTCCCTCCTTCCTTCCTTCCTTCCTTCCTCCCTTCCTACCTACCTACTCCTTTCCTTCCTTCCTTCTGTCTTTCCTTGACACTCCCTTCTGTCCTTCCTTGACTCCCTCCCTCCTAACTTCCCTCCCTCTTTCCTTCCTTCCTACCTACCTACTCCTTTCCTTCCTTCCTTCCTTCCTTCCTTGACCTGAGGACAACAGGAGGCTTAAAGACTGTTAAACTGTTTTTGCAGCTTCCTCATTTTCTTTCTTTCTGGTTTTAAGTTGAAAGTCCACTTCCTGTTTTCTCTGTCATGTGACCGTCAGCTGTCAGTCGGTGTCAGTCGGTGTGGTCTTTAATTAAACTGCAGACTCGTCCTTCAGCTTTCTAAATAAAGAGTGTGAGAGTGAAAAGAAGAAATGAAAGTGTTTAACAGCTGCAGAGGAAACACCTGGAACACAGAAACCAGGGTTAGAGTTAGACGACTGCTTTCATGACTGTGAGGGAAGGAGGAAGGAAGGAAGGAAGGAAGGGAGGAAGGAAGGGAGGGAGGGAGGAAAGAAGGAATGGAGGAGGGAGGGAAGGGATGGAGGAGGAAGGAAGGGAGGAAGGAAGGAAGGAAGGGAGGGAAGGAATGGAGGAGGGAGGAAGGAAGGAAGGAAGGAAGGAAGGATCAATAGTCCACATCAATAGTAGCTGTTATATATTGTTTTATGTGTCTTGCTTTGAAAGGCACCTTTAAATAAAATGCCTTCATTATTATTATTATCATTATTATTAATCTACATAATCTGCTGTGTCTTAGTTCACAGTGAAATCTCTCTTTATGACTGAAAGCACAATATTAGTTCAATCAAACCAACACAAAGATCACATCATAACTCAAACCCTACATTTAATATATATATATATATGTTTAACCCTCCTGTTGTCCTCAAGTTAAAGAAGGGAGGGAGGAAGGAAGGAAAGAAGGAAGGAAGGGAGGAAGGAGGGAAGGAGAAAGGAAAAGGGGAAGGAAAGAAGGAAGGGTAGAAGGTAGGGGTGAGGAAAGAAAGCGGGGGAAGGGAGGGGAGGAATGAAGGAGGGAGGGAGAAAGGAAAAGGGGAAGGGAGGAGGGAAGGAAAGAAGGGCAGGAAAGAAGGAAGGGTAGAAGGTAGGGGTGAGGAAAGAAAGAGAAGAAGGGAGGGAGGAAAGAAGGAGGGAGGGAGAAAGGAAGGAGAAAGGACAGACAGAAGGAAAGAAGGAACAGTCAAAACAGACTGGGACCTGGTAGAACGACAGGAAGGTTAATTCATTGACGTTACTTTATAGAAATCTGTTTCCACTTTGACATTAAAGAGTTTTTTGTGTTTTATTAAACAATAAAAGATAAAAACATTTTATATGGGCTGTAAAATACATTAATGAAACATTAAATGAAGCTGAAACAGAGTTAAAGGAGCAGTATATGAAGTGAGCAGCTGATGAGTAGTCTAGCATCCAGAGAGTGTGAGAGGAGTGTGAGAGGAGAGTGAGATGCTGAGATAGGGTTGGGGGTCCAGAGAGAGTAAGCAGGTGATGAGATGAGAGCAGCTGAGTGACAGTGAGACGTTCTCCAGGACAGTTTGTTATCTGCTGGCTGAATCGTGTTCAGTTCCTCTCAGGATAAATATTTAGACCCTCGCTGCTTCGCTTCACCTCGCACACTATTTAAAGTCTCTGCCCTCACCTCGGCTCCACATCCTGTTTTCACATGAAGCTTCTCACGTCGTCCGTCCACTCTGATCCACCAGCGTTTCCCACCGCAGACGTCGCTCCGCCGCTTCGTTACCGACGGCAACCGCCAATCCGTCTCCAACGACGACCGACTAACAGAAGCTGGTTTTTATTTTTTAGTTTCATTTTATTTCAAGAGGAAGCTGAAACACACACAACCCCTGAACCCTGACCCTCAGCAGTCCTGTTCAGGGTTAATTTAACAGATGTAAAAAAAACCTAAGAAGGGAGGGAGGAAGGAAGGAAGGAAGGAAGGAATAGAGGAGGAAGGGAGGGAGGAAGGAAGGAAGGAATGGAGAGGAAGGGAGGGAGGGAGGAAGGAAGGAGAGAATGGAGGAGGAAGGATGGAAGGATGGAGGAGGGAGGAAGGAAGGAATGGAGGAGGGAGGGAGGGAGGGAGGAAGGAAGGAGAGAATGGAGGAGTAAGGGAGGGAGGGAACAAGGAAGGAGAGAATGGAGGAGGGAGGAAGGAAGGAAGGGATGGAGGAGGGAGGAAGGAAGGAATGGAGGAGTAAGGGAGGAAGGGAGGGAGGGAGGAAGGAAGGAGAGAATGGAGGAGGAAGGGAGGGAGGGAGGAAGGAAGGAGAGAATGGAGGAGGGAGGATGGAAGGGATGGAGGAGGGAGGAAGGAAGGAATGGAGGAGGGAGGGAGGGAGGGAGGAAGGAAGGAGAGAATGGAGGAGTAAGGGAGGGAGGGAACAAGGAAGGAGAGAATGGAGGAGGGAGGAAGGAAGGAAGGAATGGAGGAGTAAGGGAGGAGGGAGGAAGGAAGAAAGGAATGGAGGAGGGAGGAAGGAAGGAATGGAGGAGGGAGAAGGAAGGAATGGAGGAGGAGGAAGGAAGGAATGGAGGAGGGAGGAAGGAAGGAATGGAGGAGGGAGGAAGGAAGGAAGGAAGGGAATGGAGGAGGGAGGAAGGAAGGAAGGAAGGAATGGATGAGGGAGGAAGGAAGGAATGGAGGAGGGAGGAAGGAAGGAAGGGAATGGAGGGAGGGAGGAAGGAAGGGATGGAGGAGGGAGGAAGGAAGGAATGAGCAGTCCTGTTCAGGTTTAATTTTAACAGCTGTAAAATAAAACCTAAATGCTTTTATTCTGAAATTTGGCACAAACATCCTGATGAGCAGCGTCGTCTCTTCTTGCTTCTAATAAACTATAAACATGAATACATAAGTTTATAAAGGTTTCTATCAGATGGTTTTTACACTGTAATGTGTGTCTGTGACCACTAGGTGGCACAAGAC